>VKON01000311.1:207757-233541 GCA_009741485.1 Malurus cyaneus samueli | reverse complement strand
GTGGTCAGCAAGTCATTTGGGTAATTGTGGCGTGGTCTTATTTTTCCCAGTTGCCAGCCATCAAGGTTGCGTGGAATCGGTGTTTCCCAGTAACAAATAGGAAAGAAAAAATTCCCAAGAAGAACAAAGGAGATTACCCACAACAGTCAATACCCCTCATTTGGCAGTGTTTTACTGATGGACTGAAATGTCGCACCACAGTTGGTATATTTTTTGTTGTTTTGAGTCTTGACGTGGGCCTGTATTGTTAAATCTGGTGAGGACAGCGTGGCTCTCTCTTAATGGACCACTTGTATTTTTGCAGGGTACCACTGTGCCTTGTAACTCATAACGTAATGTATTGCTTAAGCGTGTGGTATGGCTTGCTGATTACCTCAAACCAGTATTAGTTGAAGCATTTCTCTAGCAACACGATGGAGCCTGTGGGGCATTAGGCATTGTTACAAGTTGGTTGCATTTTTTCAACCTTTCAGGAGGATTTTTGCACGAATGGTGTTATGTGTATCGATAAGTTGTTTTCTATATTCATGTGTCTTATGGGGAGGGGCATTCCTTTTGTCTGTGGACGTGCATCAAGGTGCAGGCCAGTTAACCGCAGTTTTTCTATACGGGGACAGAAAGTATATTTAATACATGGCGTAACCTCTTAACTCCCGTAAGTCTTGTGGTTCTGATTAAGAACAGAATGTTCGGGTCATTGCTTGAGGTCTCCGGCAGGAGGCAAATGTTTGCTGTTATTTTTGATACTGTGTATAGTGACACAAATTCATGCTTCATTATTGTTTTAAACTAAAAGTTTTAGGGCAGCCAGGAATGGTTTTGTCATTGCATTTGTCGAGATGCAGTCCTAAAAGGATCGTTTAGTGGACACTAGTTGGCTTTTGCATGGTCAGTTGCTGGTGAGGTTGTTGTAAGTATTTTGTTCTATATAGTAAGTAATTCCCCATCGGTTCTGTACTGTTAGACATTTGTGTAGTAGGTGAGCCAACAAGCCAAGGACTCTGCACATTTTTTCCCTCTGCAGACTCCAAGACTGTTGTGCTTCATTTTCTGAGGCAATTTTACGCTTGTGGTTGTCTGGTTTTTAACTTCTTGCAAGGTTCCTTTTTATTCAAGGCCTCTCACCCTGCTCTGTGAGCACATTTCCTAGCTATTGTCATAAATCTGCAACTCCAACGCATTTACTGTTTCATGAAGCTTTGTCTCTGATCCTTCATTCCTGGTGGGCTGAAATCCTGTTGTGGAAAAGCTCCAATTTCAAGCAAATCGGTGTGGTCTTGTTTTCTACTGACTCTGAAGTCCATTAATCAGTTTACACCCTATGTTTTTTTTCTGTGCCTTTTAGCTGTATTGTGCTGGAGTTCCTTGAGATGAATTTCAAGCGCCCTGACAGGGACTCTGTTTCTTTATGCGATTTTTGTTGTAAAAATCGCACAGTGTCCTAGTTGACTTATTTTCTTTGTGTGACCACGCTAAGATTACTTCTTGAGGGAGAGGTTTGAAAACCGAGAGGCATATATTGCCCTTTTCATGATCCGCCAGCTGAGGCGACATGAAATCGAGGAGAAGCAGGTCCAGTTCTGCTTTATTCACCATCCTATTTCCAGTCTTCCCTTTCCAGCAAACTAGCATTAGTTAGTTGTCTAGGTTCTTTACTTGGTTGATTTTTTGGTGGTGGGGTAGATGGGATCAAGAAAACCACAAAGATGGTGCTGTTGAGGAAGTCCTAGCGGCGTGTCTTCTTCTCTTCTTCTCCTAGCAAAGGGAGCCCTGCCCCCCATGCCTGTGTTTCAGAGCCAACCATCATGTGGATTCTGAGGGTTTGATCGGAAGGGCTGACCATCAGGCCTGGGCCAAATTGCACAGGATAGTTACACCTCTTGTGACGTATTTGTCGAGTATTTAAGAAGGAATTCAAAACAAGATATATGCGGCCCCGATGTTTAGCTTAGTTGATGCATGTAGTTCTTAGTATCTTGCACTGGAAAAAAAAAAACGAGAGGAAGGTGAGGAGATGTAAGAAGAAAATGGGAGACCTAAGATCAAGAACAGTAAGGAAAGCTGTGCCCTTGCCTGTGGTTCTCAACATGGAGGGATTAAAGTTTGTTCTTGAAAAGGGATATTTTTCATTCATCTTGAGAGAGACCTGTATAGAGAAGTAAAGCGACCCTCTGTATGAGGAAGAAAAATTTAAAAAAAAAAACCTCCTGGCCTTTTGAGGACTGGGCATTTTATGATTAGAGCCAAAGAGAAAGAGACAGAGTGCTCCCCCACGACCGTTTTGATGTAGAAGAGAGCTTAGTTGTTTGTTTCGTCTTTGCCAGGAGGTTTGTGATAATCGGGATCACGTCGCTTCGCCGAAAAATAAAAAGAACAACATGGGCCTTTGAAGGACATTTTTTTTTACTTTTTCTCCGCGAGGTAAAGAAATTCCTTTTCTGCTCTTAGCAGTTTCGCTGTTTCTCAGAAAGGACAAATTCCCACAGCTGGAGCTGTAAGAATGCTTTTCTTCTACAATGCTTGGCAACAGCTGAGTGTTTTTGATCTGTTGTTGACTTTCATTCCTGCCCCCTTGTGTGAGGGACACATGGAGGGGGGGATTGGAGATGGATTGGACTGGGAAGCAGGACGGGTCCCCGGAAAGTCTGTACCAGGTTATGTCTTAACATGTCCATTGTATTTTTTTTCTTCTCTTTGATAAATATCCCTATTCTATGTATTTCCCACCCAGTTGCCAATTTAATACTCTTTTTTAGTGTGTGGTACTGTTAAGCAATAATCTATTCTTGCAACTTAAGTTATGCGCCTGTCTGTACATCTTTGTGGAGCGCATACCGTATTCTTAACTCACAATTATTGTAATGTTTATCTCAAAGCCATAAAATATTTCGTGTTAATTGGTTTTTCGCTCTCCCTCTCCCTTCTCCGGTGGGGGGGGGGGGGGAGAAGAGAGGAATGTCGGTGGGCACAGTTCCAAACACAAAAATTTTCTGGTTGTTTACCGCCCGGTTGGAAAAAAATAATCAGGTTTAACCTACGATTTGTTATAGACAACTTTTCTTATCGCCACCGGCACATGCAGTTACACCAATTCACACATGCCTCAGACCAATCACATGGCCAGGCAGCTTCAATCTATCCATGCGCCAATGATCCTTTCCATACTGGCTCGGGGCGCTTTTCATTTGACCAATCCTGTTCACCTCCGTGGCTGGCTGGTCAGCTGTCCGGCCCTTACTAGTCAGTTTAGCCCTTTATGGCCCTTACCTACTTCCAGTTTAGGTTCCCAGCCCCTAACTAAATACGAGCCCAGTCCCCATACAAGCTGTACGAATAGCGAGGGCACCGCAACCTCCCCCTTTCTTTTCAACAATCTCAGTAATATTGATACAAGTTGGTCATAGTTATCCATATAGTCTGTGGGGATACCAATGCGCTGGGTTCTTCAATATATAGCTACATACATACAATCATTCATTACAGCAGTTACCTTCGTTTGGTTTCGTTTCCCTCTAAGTTGTCCTATTATATCCATGGTTCGGACCCATTCAAGCAGGTACCCAAGACTGCGATCTTCTGTAGAGACACAAGCATATCCCCTTGCCCCATGTTAAAGCTGGTTATGGTCCGGCCATTTGTTTCCTTGTGGATTAAATACCTCAACCATACCTGTTTCAGCACTCAAGGTCATTTGGATTTTTTTTTTAAAAGTGAGAAAATACTCAGACCCTGGCATTCACTGTTTTGCTCTCAGGATTTAAAACCAGTTTAGAACATAACTATGCTTTGCGGTACTTGTTTTACAGGACTCAACACCCCTTTCTTTTCAAGTAGACACAAATAATTTAAGATTCTCTGATTGATGCTCGTTCTCATGATTCGCTTACCGTCCAGAGTTAATGGGGTATACTGTTACGTGTTTAAGTTGTTCCCATTGTTTGAAAAATTGCGCACACCTTCACTACATAGGCCGGGGCGGTTATCAGTTTTGATGGTGTCAGGGTGACCAAGCACTAGCAATAGCTCTGTCCAATGGGTTTATTGCGCAAATTTCGCATGCAGTGCGATGTCATAGAGAGTTGCCCAGATCGCCTTTAGCAAGTATCAATGGAGACATGAACATGTTCAGGTGACCAAAGGGGCGAACTCAGTGACATTCAGTTTTCCATATGCAGGGCTGTAGACCTCTGGGGGACTAACCCCCATACTTTGGGAATGGGTGTTAAATTCGAGCACAAATAGGACCAAAACAGTGACAGTTGATCTAGCTTCTGCCTTTTGTAATGTTAAAATTGCGACGAATTTGCCAGCAGAGCAGACTGACTGAAAAATGCATGAGAAACTAGTGCTTGTTTGGAAATTGTTCTGAGTTATCTACTGGCTTTAACCAATTATCAATGAATCTTGATTACCTGAGTAAGGCAATCCAACAAATCCTGTTGTTGACTGCGGACTGTGTAACCCACCATGGGTAAACTTCTCTGGGATCACCGTATCTAATATGTATAATGACAAGGCCTTTTAATTGAGGATTATTTACATGGCCAATTAGTGACCCGAGAAACCACGGGAGTAACACTCCTACCAAATTAATGGGGGTCATTACCAGATTGAATTGTTCTGTCACTGATCCTGAAAGGCTATACATCACTGCTTGTAGTTCCAACATTTGTCACTGAAACCAGACCCTTGCGCAGTACTTTTGTGTTGCCATCATTTCTGCATAATACACGTAGCCATGCTTGCTTAGTTGTTTACTACTTGCATCAGTAAAATTGAGTTTTAGCTTCCTTCAGGGTTGTTTCTTCTGTGGTCTTCTTGTTCCACTGGAGGCTAGTTGTATAAACAATGGGTGGGACGTGGGATATGATTATTCCACCTGCTGTGCCCATGTAGGGCAATTGCCAATGTTTCAGAAGAGCTGTAACCAGTCATCAGAGTAAATTAAGAGTTTTGTAGAGGCCAAAATACTTTTTTCTGGCGTCTGCTCCTGCCACCTGAGTGCACTCGTTCCCATTGCCTTAATCATAATGTGACCAAATTGGCTTTCACAACGCAGTATATGGGTGGCTTTCGTAACTCATTGGGGCATAAGGACCCATTCCACGATATTTGTGCTCCGGTCTATTCTCTAGGTAATTTGAGGAGATATCAGAAGCCACCACCTCTCTTTCCTTATTATATATTTATTGCAATTTACAAATCCACAATTCTCAATAAACTCTTTGACCGAGGCTTGAGAAATCTTTGATCCAATCTGATGTCTAATGTACATTTTTTTTGCTTTCAGTAGTGCTGTGCAAGGCGATCTGTGGTTATACTGTTGGGACCGACTATTTTCTAACGCAAAGGTTCGTGCCAATAATGGAGCTAAGTCCGAATTAGTGATTGCCACAATAGGTCGGCGAAGCCACTGAATATCACCTACCAACTTTTGTGACATCGTCACTCGCTCGCTCGCTTCAGGTTTTATCAAGCATCTTTAGTGGTTCTACCCCTGGTTTCCTGTATTCAATTTGCATAACCGAAGTAATTCCACGGAGCTTGTTTTTGGACTTTCTTGGGCTACCCACTCACCCGTATTCTGCTAAATTATGATAATTGTTCCTGCTCCCTTGATCCTAATAATAATTGGTTAGGACTAGCAATCAAAATGATCATCATATAATGATACGTCAAACAAAATGTACATATTTTTTCTCCAGGTTCAAGCCAGTCAACATACCATTGACATTACGTGACATTTTCATCCCCTGTCTCGGAAGCACCACCCACTGATATCGCTGTGCCCTTGTGATGTTAGCCATATAGACAAGAGTTCCGAGATAACCGTGGTGTGTCGCGGTGTCAGGATGCAAGGAATGGGAGAAAAAAACAGTCTCTTAAATCAATGATCAACAGTGCCCAGTGTTTCTGCACATTTGTAGGACAAGGGAACTCTGGTTGAAATGGTCCCATGTCCTCCATTTACAGCATTACCGCTTCTTAAATTGTGTAGCAATCTCCATTATTCCCCAACCTTTCTCTGAATTGTAAATATGGGAGTATTTCTAAGACTTACAGAAGGTTTTATATGTCCGAGTTCTAGTTGTTTCTTGAACCAGTTCTTAACATGTTGCAGCTTCTCTTGGCTTAGCAGCACTTGCTCGACCCGATACAGGTGTTTCAGGGACCCATTTAATTTCAATGAGGGCGAGAGCTGCCCCAGTTGGCCGCAATCAAAAGGGGGTCTGCAATTGAAACACCCCATTGAGATAAAACATCACGTCCATGAGCCATAAGGATTAGTGTGCAGTAACATAAGCTTTCCCGGCCTTGTTGCTCCAGTCCTCAAATAGTAGAAAGGATTCACTGATCTGTTGCTGATTGGCCCCCGATTCCTGTTACCGATATCTAGCATTTATCAATCTCCAATTATACTGGGCAAGCAGCATGGGGAATTATGGGTAACATCAGCCCTGTATCTAACATCATTCAACATTAGTTAATTGCTGATTATAGGTCCCACGATTTGTGACCACTCGCTTTGCTATGTCCGGATCCCTAAATCTCTGCAAAAAGCAGACAAGTGGAGGCTCCTGTAGATCCAAAGCTGTTTCCCTGAGGGCTGGGTCCTAGTACATTGGAGTCCCAATCCCTTTCTTAAACCTTGACAACTTCTGCAGCCCTGTGTCCCAATTTTTGACATTCGATTGCAACACCATTTACTGCCTTGGGATCTTTTGGCACTCCTGTTAGGGCAATCGCTGCTTCATATGACAGTTTGGCCGCATTAGAAAATATGCGCCTTTTTTCTCTAGATTCCCCCTCCCAACTGTTTTTTCATTCAGGGCTGCAGTAAACATTTGGTGTATTTTTGCCTTTTCAAACTTCCTTAACCATCGGGGCCGGGGCAACAGGATTTCAAGCATTTTTGTCATGGAGGGCCCTGCGGGTTAAGGTGGCAATTAATTGCGATACTGGGTTTGCATTTTGTATAGCCAATTCTTTGGTCAAAACTGCCTTTAGTTCGATTGTTCCACTGGTAGGAGCCTTGTCATATGGCTCTTTAGACGATCTACAAAAATGGGAAAGGGATTCATTCTGTGTTTCTGCATGATTTTTGTATATGGGGGGTTGCGCTCATCCATTTGTGGGAGAGCAAAGAAGGCTGCTAATGCGCATTTTTAGATTTGTGTTAGTATCCTTGGGTGAAGCATAGCCTGTCTGGCACCCTCTCTAAAGTTCACCAGTGCCCATCAATGAGCTTTATGGGTAGCAACACAAAGAGGTCACCTTGGGGAACTCTATATTTTTCCAATTGTAAGCCTCTAAATGTTCCTGCCATTTCTGAGAGCCATAGCATTATGTAGTGGAAGAAAGGATAAGTTCCCATATTGCTTTAATTATGTGGACCAAATTTGATATTTAATTTACGCAGTGATTTGATTTCGCTACCAATCGGGATCTATCAGTGACTATTGCATACTGTTTTTCTGTATTACACTGACACTTGTTTTCCAATCTATTGGCTTCGTTATACTAATTGTCACCCCTTTGCAGTACAGTGGCTTGCAAGTGGAAAAAACATTAAATCCCCTTCAATTTGACAATTCTGTACCAGCCTTTTATTTTTTGTACTGTTTAAGTTTGGATCAAGTGGTAAAGCTCTGGGCCCCCTTGTGTCTTTCCCCTTGTGCAGGAACCCAATCACTATAACATTTTTTCAATCCTCTTATTTTCTCCTCCACCCCACCAGTGCAGCCCCCCCCCCCCCCCCCCCCTCCCCCCCGGCCCTCCCTGCTTCCTCTGTTAATTCCCTTTGAGGAGATCAACATGTTTACAATTGTTGTTTGATATCCATATCACCCCCCCTGTTGCGCTTCTTCATTTTCCCTTCTTTCAAGTTGTTATGCTTATTGTTTCAATCCCTCTACAATAGCTTTATGAGCCCTTTTGTAAGCACTTTCTTATACCCGTTTTCTCGAATCCTTGTCGAGACGTTCATCTGTTCGAAGCAAACAATTGTCTAGCTTCTTTTTGTTCTTGTAATTTACATCGAATATCTAAATAGTGTGGAACAGCCCCTTTATCTTCTTCGTCGTCTGGTAATGGTATGTAGAGCATCTACTTCCATTTGTTTCAATGGGAGGGAGCTGATGGAATGATCTGAGTGGGGGTTCGAAGGTAGCAGACGAGCCCTGCTTCGTCTTTTTCCTCTCGGGGTCCAGGGAGGGACAGATCATCATCTGTTCCCACGCTATCTGTTCCAGCTAAGGACACTGGACATTGCTCTGTGCTTTGGCACAAGTGGTTTCTCTTCTTCTTATTCTCTTCAACTATTGTATATTCGTCTGAAAAGTCCTCATCCTGTTTTCTTGTGTTATATTAGAAGACTCGCAGCTGCCTTCTGGCCCATAACCATTGGGTTTACCATAATGGACTGCATCTATATTAGCCGGACAGAGCGGATAAACCTCTGTTAACTGTCTGCCTTGTCTAGAACCGGACATTGCCACTTTTTTCCCAAGTTCCATTCCAATCCTTGGCCATTGTTCCCAACATCATAAATCTGGGCGAGTATCATTCAAGGAGTCCCTGTTTCTACACCAAATAAAAGGTCTGTTTAAATCTTCTTCCTCAGCTTCTGTTATCTGTTCTCTTTCTAATTTCCAGGCAGCTTTACTATAGTGGATGTTCAACTGCAGATTGCAGCAGTCCCCATCCTGCCCTAGTTCGCGCTCTTTAATTCGGCCTTTTTCCGTTCCTCCTTAAAACTCCAGCTTTCTCTTACTTCCGCTGGCTGCACTATCCTGCCGTAACTGACATGGCTTCCCTGGCTCCCAAAGCCTTTCTTCTTGTTATATTATTCCCCAGTGACTCACCGTCCCGGCTTCCCAGCTTGATTCCATTTTTTATATTTGTTTTTGTAACTCACGTCCCCTGTCTCCAATTCAGCATTTCCCCCAGTCCCTACTCACTTGCTTTCTCGGTGCCTTTGGCGTGCGGTTCCTTTAAATGTTTCGCCCCGTAAGCTGGCTTGGCCCGGTTCACTACCGTTTATCTTCCGGGACGCCCTCTCGCGCCGCTTGGCGGCCGCCTGGCTCTTGGTCCCTCTGCGGCTCGCGCTGCCTCCGGCCAGCCTCGCTGGCTGGTCGCTCGGTCAGGCTCCGCTGCCGCCTTAGTGGTTCGCAGCTTGGTCGGTCCGCTCCGACGATGCTTTCCGCTGTCGCACCGCTGCTGCGTGTTGTCGCCGCTGTTATTGCCTCTGTATCTCCGGTCCTGCTTGCGTTGCCCATCGAGTCCGTCGGGTACACATTCACAATCCGCCGCTGGAAGACGACACGAAACTCTGAGGTGAAGCAGGTCCAGGTTCTCTTTAGTCACCTCCTATTTCAGCTCTTTCCCTCTTCCAGCAAACTTAGCTGAGTTATATACACTTTTCTTATCTTCCCACACATGCAGTGCACCAATCACAGTGCCGTCAGCCAATCACATGGCCAGGCGCTTTCCAAATCATGCGCCTGATCCGCTTCCATTAACTGGTTGGGCCAGCTTCATTTGCACCAATCCTGTTCAACCTTCCGTGGCTGGCTGCTTGATCGTCAGCTAGTCCGGCCCTACTATGTCAGTTAGGCCCATTGCCCATGCTATCTCAGTCCAGACCTACATCATAATCGCGAGCCCAGAGCCCCCATCACTACAGCTGTTTTGTAGCGAGGGCCCACTCGCAGCCCTTAGCGGTCTGTCTCTGCAGATACATAAATGTAAGGAGCCAATATTTACAAATTAGCATCTAATCCCACTCTCTCTTTGTTTTCAGGGAATTGAAAGGGGTCTTAGAGAAAAAAATGTATTTGCATATTGAAAAATTAGTATCTCTTGGAAAAAAAACACATGAACTTCAAAATTAGACATATGTGCTAGCTCTGCTTCAGCAGACTCGAGAAAATAGGCATTTTTATTTGTTTGTGAGGTAGTCTTTCACGCGCAATATTTGTAACCTATGTACAATATGTATTGTGTTAGGCGTTTCATATACCGGATGTTTACTTCCTTACCCACCTTGTTACTATTGCCACTTAACTCAGTCATTGTTTCTAGATTTACAGAACCACTTTCATTAGTGTTTATATTTCTTCGTGTGTCAAACATGTTTGTGAGGGTCTTTGCTTTCTCTGGCTTAAGCATATCCTTATTGGACTGACAACCCTGAGGGGACTGAGGAAAGAGAAATTTGGGACTGAGATTATTTGCAGACCTGACAACTGTGAGGCCATTATGGCTTAAGTACATGATCTGTGTGTAGATGGTTTGCTTATAGATACATCTGGTTATTGAGGCTCCGTTTGGCTCCAAGATTGGAGCCATATTCCAGCCTTCGTATCTAGTTTGTTCCTGGAGGAGGGGAAAACATATATCAGAGATTTTTTCGTGGAGAATCTCCGTTTTATTGCAATTTTCTGATGTCCTCCTGGTAGAGGTGAGAGGCTGATAGGCTGAATGAATGTTTAGAATTATATCAGTAGAATAAAACTAGAGCAATAGAAGAAAAAGGAAAAAGTATGTTGGATTAATAAAATCTGTTGGCGTATTTATACTTCCCCTTTTCTGTGACGTTATAAATTGTTGGCGCGTGGTTTTTTTTTATTCCTTTACCTATGTTAGTAGATATTAAGTTTGGTATACTATTTTCAGTGTGTCCACTCCTGGCTGTGGATTTTTTTTTGTTGAGATGTGGTGGTTTTCTCTTTTGTTGGTGGGGGTGGGGGGTTTAAGGGTAGATTTAGGGTAGATTGTATCTTTAGCATATTTTTTTCCTGGATTTGTGCGCTGAAAGGGAATCAAGTAGACTCTGTGGGGATAGCTGGAGAGAACTCTATGGTGGAACATTAAAGTAGAACTAGAATGTGAATCTGAAAAACTTCTTATTGCATGGCCAAGTGTTCAACCAGCAGGTTATTTGCCAGCTATTAACAGCACAAGTGTGATGTGGACTGCTTTCTTAATAATAAAGAAGGCTGTTATTTTCATTTCTGATTGACATTAGTTGATTCTTAGGTGACGTGGAGTCTAACAAGATGATAGTATTCTGCAGTGTTTAACTTACAATTATTTGAGTACTGTGAGGGTGGAAAGGATGGAAAGGTATTAGGTTGATATCAGAGTTTGCCTAATCATTCTAGATGACAAAATGTTCAAATGCGCTTTATTTAATACGCACATCCAAGGAGAAGGGTGACCAATGTCATGGAGTAAAAGCTCAGATTTTTCACTTCTCTGACTGAAGTCGTGAAATCCCTGCTTTTTAAAATTTCTTTTGTTTAGCTGATTCCCATATTACATTGATATTGAATGAAAAGAACTGGAATCAAATAATATTCTTTTGTCTCGACTGAAGACAGAATTTATTGGGTATTATCCCATGATTTATTGTAAGATTGCATCCCTGAGAGGAGGCCGGTTCACACACCTGATGATATATTCTGAATTGGAAAATTGAGAATATCTTACCAGCACACAGGAACTGCGCAACTCGTCTCTAGTTAAAGCTATGTCTAAATGGTGGCAATGAAATACTTTTGTGTTATATTCAAAATGCATTCAGGATTAAAATTTATAAAATGTCAGACTACATTATGCTGTTGATTAGTAATGGTTTAGTTTAATGTCTTGGGTAGTTTATTATAATAAAATTTTATCCCTTGTTGACACTAGACATTACTCACGAAAAAAAAAAAAGGTCAGGTGAAAATGAAAAATTTTATTTTTATGCTTTCTATTCCCCCCCACACACACCCCTTATATATTTCTCCAGGCAGTTCACTTCTGGAGTTTCGCACAAGTCATAAAACTATTTAATTATAGATGTATTCCAGGAAATTGTTGGTCCGGAGAATAGTTTGTGCTATCTGCTAGAACAGACTCAGTTACTGCTTGTGGATATCTGACAAGGGCTTTCTAGCAGTTTGAATGTTGTTTTTGCTTATATTTTTTTCTTGTGAAAAGGTAGTACACACTTTCTCTAAAAATCTTCTAATTTTGAGTTTTTCTTAGTAGTCAAAATGAATCTTACCTTCTATGTTTTTCCATTCTCTTGCTTCAAGTATTATATTGGGTTGTTATTTATTTTCCATAGCTACAATGTACTGGAGCAGAATTATAAATTGCTTTAGTAGTTTTGTCTTTCTCTTCTTAACATCCCAGAAAAACATATTAGCCAGCTTATATACCCTAGCTATTTTCACATTTTGGGATTTCATTTTTGTGATCTGTTGCATAAATTCTGTCTCTCTGGCACACAAATTAACTGAAGATATATTTATTACCTTACATTTTTCAGCTTTTCTTCTGTTTTAAACATAAGTCATGCGACTATTTAGTCTCAACTTTACAAGCTACCTTTTTATTAGGGATTGTTTTCATGTTCAGCATACATTAAAAAAATATGGTTTTAATTAGGAACTGGTTGTAAGATTCATTTCCTTTTAGTGGCAAACATCATATTCCTATTTTAATTATTTTAGCTTTTCCATTTTCTCCCATTTCTAATTAATTTACACTATCTTTCCTATTGGGTGGATTGCGCATTCTTTATGCTTTGAGGTCAATTTGCAGCGCCATGCCACCTATTTTTCGGGTCAGGTCTGGATAAGATTTCAATTTGAGTTTCATGTTCACTTTAACAATTTGCAAAATAGTATTTACTAGTTTTAAAGTAGAACCTGACGCTGGTAGCACTGTCTGTTCCATGCCCTTAAAACTTCTTGAAATATGTTGCAGCTTTACAAATTATGGAATAATAAGAATAATGTCGCGTTGAGATGGTTTTGATTTTTTTTTACTCTAGGAATGGCATTTTTCTCTGAAGAGTTACACCATTTCGCTGTATTAATTCATGGCTGTTTAGTAAACTTCCTACTAATTTTTAAGTGTATTTTCACTGTGTAAGTGTATTTCAAGTGGGTTTTGGTGTCCCTTAGGTGGTGAGGTTTTTTCCTTCTTGCTTTCTCTCAGTGCTTATTGGCAATACAAGTGCACTTGAAGGGAAGTGTCGGGACAAATTTCAGTCAGAGAGCACATGTGAATAGGCAGGAGCGAGGATATTACAGAATCATCTCAAATAAAGAATTAAATTGTAGTTAATGTGAGCACGTTGTAATATTCTGTTTCATTTTCATAATGTGAGATGAATGTACTTTAAAAGCTTATTAAATTCTGAAGACTGGCCAGTTGGTGGAACTAGAGTAAGAAATCTGCAGTTCAAAATTTTGTAGTTGGAATATTTTGTTAATTGCCTTTGCTGGTCTAATCCATGTGCAGAGCTAATTGGTAATGATAGTTGATTTGAAGATCCAGATCTGCTTAACAAGAGTAAGATTTTTTCTGTACTCACAGATAATAATTAAATCTTCGTCTTTCAGCTCAATGCAAATATTTTATGGTAAGAAATTTGATGGAGGAAATAAGAAACCACTGATGGGGGTGTCTACTCTGAATTAACTTTACTGCCTGTGTTGCATTTCCCAGTTATTTCCTTAATCTGACACTTCTACTTTTCTTAAAGATGCATGTTTACGTCATTGCTTTATGAAGTTAAGACTTATTTTACTCAGTTTCTTTGTTACGTGAGTTTAAACTGGAATATATGGTTGCTGGAATATTAATGAAGGACTGAGATAACACTGAGTGATCTGAGCTAAATTCTGGTCAAACAACTTCTATATTTGTCACAGCCTGTGGAAAGAGTGATCTTGGCAAACTGTTAAAGAATCTCAATATGATTGATACACACAATTTATCATGCTAGCAAGTCTTGTGTAGATTGTGCTTTTTCACATACAATATCCGCTAATTCAAGGTTCCTGCCTCCATTATTTTTCTTTTCTCTTTTGTTGTGGCCACATGGACTATTATCAAGCAGGTGTTTGGCAATGAGGATGTACTCAAATGGGAAAACTTGCCAATGCACAGTTTCTTGGGTTTTTATGCTTTATATGCGTTAGTTATTTTATTAGTTTAGTTGCAAATCTTTCACTTCTGATTTGGCCTTTACTTCTGTATGGTCTTCTCATCAAACCTAATTTACAGGCCATGCAATTTATTGCAAATATTATCAACACTGTGGAATAATAAAATCTCTGTTCTACTGCTGCATTTACTCAATATGTCTTTTCTTAGATCGACTAGTTCTTCATAAACATACAAAATGACTTATGCAAAATTCTAGGTACTTGCCTAATTTAAATATTGTATACAATCTTATATAGTGATTTCAAGAACTGTATTGATAAGCCGTCCCTATGCAGCTCGCCTGGTTCCTGCGGTCTGATGGGGTCCATCTGTCAGAGAGGGAGAGAGCATCTTCAGTCATTAGGCTTCGATAAGAGTGGGTCATAAGAGGGCTTTAATCAAAATTTGCTGTGAGGAAGAAACTTCAATTGCATTCCATATCCTTACCGTTTTTGATCCCAGTGGCAGCAAGGATTGTCCGAGCTTGGAGAGAGATCACAGGTCAGCATGGAGCACTTGTTGGCCGAGAGCAGGCCCCCCCCCTCCCCCAAACTAAATAAAGGAATTCCAGTTAGAGAGCCCGCTCAGCCAGTTAAGGTTGGCTTTATCTCCTTCTAAGGACTAATCTTTTAGCCTACCCTGTGCGGTAATGCATGTAAGCTCATGGGGATAAATTAATGGGAGTCTTGAAAACCTGTGGCTGCCTGCAAGGGCTTTATTTGTGTCTTATAGGTGTCACAGAGATGTTGTGGGACGACTCTCTCGACTGTGTGTTGGAATGGATGATGGAGAATGATTAGAAACAGGCAAAGGAGACAGCAGAGGGTGTTGCCTTCTCTGTCAGTGATCATTCTGGATGCACGGAAGCTCTCCTGCCAATAACAATGTAGAGCAGCTGCGAGCGTTATCACGCGTCATGTATGTAATAATGGGATGAGTTTAGGGAGGGCAGGTGCATTTATAGTGGGAGTCTGAACAGGAAGACAAGTGGATGAGGCCTCTATAGACAGATAGGAGCAGAATCAATGTTTGCAAGCCTGGTCCTTGTGGAGGACTTCAGCCACTCAGCTGTTGAAGGGAACACAGTGTGAGTACTGTGGAATAAAACTTGCACAGGGAAGAGGGTCTTAGAAATCTGGTTAATATTCAAGGATCATTTCTCTAGGTCAGAAGCAATGCCTGCAACAAAGAAAAGTCAGCCAGAAGTGCCAGGAGGCCTTCAAGGATGCACGAGAAGTTTCTGGACAAATTTAGATATAAAATGTAAGCCTACAGAGCTGGGAAGCAGGGTAAGGTAGCCCTGTAAGGTAAAGGAGAAAAACAAAGAGACTGTGTGAGGATCCAGGGATCAGATTAGGAAAGCTAAAACTCTGATAGAATTAAACTTGCTGAGGCGCAACAAGAGAAACTTGTCTCAGTATGTTACCTGGGACATGGAGAAGGCCAAAGTACTCCATGAGTTTTTCTCCTCACTCTTCATTGGCAAGTCCTCCAACCACACTGCCTGAATTGTAGAAGGCAAAGGCAGGAAGTGTGAGAATGTAGAATCACTGTAGGAGAAGGTCAAGTTTGACACCATCTAAGGAATCTGAAGGTGCATGAGTCCATGGGACCTGCTGAGGTGTATGCAATGGTCCTGAGGGAACTGGTGGAAAAAATGGCTAAGCCACTATTCATCATCATAATTGTGAAGTCATGGCAGACTAGTGAAGTTCCCAGTGACTGGAAAGGTGGAAACATAATCCCCATTTTTAAAATATAAAAAAAAAATTAGGTCTGGAGAACTACAGGCTAGTCACTCTCACCTCTGCTCAGCAAGATCATTGATCAAATGCTTCTGGAAACTGCTGGGGCACTGGAGAATAAGGAAATAATTGGTAACGGCCAACATAACATGCCCTTCACCAAGGGAAAATTGTGCCAGACCAATTTGGTGGCCTTCTCTGACTGAGTTATAGTTTTGATGGATAAAGGAAGAGTGATGTAATCTACCTATTCTTCTGCAAAACATTTGATACTTTCTCAAATGACATCCTCATCTCTAAACTGGGGAGACATGGACTTGATGGATGGACTTCCCAGTGGATAAGGAATTGTCTGGTTGCACTCAGAGATGCAACCAATGTCCAAGTGGACAGCAGTGATGAGTGGCATTCCTCAGGGGCCGATTTTGGGACCAGCACATTTTAACTTCTGTCAGGGACATGGACCATGGGATCGAGCACACCTCAGCAAGTTCACTGACATCACCAGGCTCTGTGGGGCAGTCAACACACAGGAGGGAAGGGATGGCATCCAGAGTGACCTGGACAGGCTTGAGAATATGAGCTAGTGCAAACCTCATAGAAGTCAACAAAGCGAAGTGCAAGATCCTACACCTGGGTCAGGGCCATCCCAAACATGGAGTATGGCTGAATGGAGAATGGATTGAGAGCAACCTTGCAGAGGGTATCTTGGAGGATCAGTGAATGAAAAGCTGGACATGACCTGTCAATGTGCGTTTGCAGCCCAGAAAGCCAGTTTTTATACTGAGCTGCATCCAAAGGAGTGTGGCCAGCAGCGCAAGGGGGTGATTGTCCCCCGCTACTCTTATCAGACCTCACCTATAATCCTGAGTCAAGCTCTGGGGCCCCCAGCATAAGAAGGATGTGGCCTTAGGTCCAGAGGAGGGCCACAAAGGCAATCAGAGTGCTGGAGCACCATTAGGCTGAGGGAGCTGGAGACATTTAGTTTGGAGAAGAGGAGGCTCAGGGGGAACTTCAAGGCTTTCTACAACTACATGAGAGGAGGTCATACTGGAGTGGGGGCCAGCCTCTCCTGCCATGTCTCAGGTAAAAGAACAAAACAAAATGGTCTCAAGTTGTGCCAAAGTACTTTAGGTTAGATATTAGAAAATATTTTTTCACTGCAAATATGGAATCAGCATTAGAGAAAGTTGCTGAGGGAGGCAGTAGAGTCACTGTCTCTGGAAGCATTCTGGATGTGACACTTAGGGATATGGTATAGAGGTGATAATGTTCATGCTGGGTTGGTGGTTGAACAGATGATCTTGAAAGTCTTTCAGCCTTGATGATTCTGTGATTCTCTAAATGGAAAGAGGGTAGGTACAGGAATCAGCAGTGCCCTGGCAGCCAGGAGGGTCACCCATGTCCTGGGGGGATCAGCACAGCATCGCCAGCTGGGCAAGGGAGGGGATTGTTCCGCTCTGCTCTGCACTGGTGCAGCCTCACCTCGAGTGCTGGGGGCAGTTTTGGGTGCCAAAACATAAGAAAGACATTCAGCTATTAGAAAGAGTCTAAAGAAGGGATGCCATAAAGATGGTGAATGTTGTAGAGAAAAGCCATATGAGGAGTGGCTGAGGTCACTCGGTCTGGAGGAGTCTGAGGGGACACCTCATCATGGTCTACATCTTCCTCATGGGGCAAACAGAGGGGCAGACTCTGATCTCTTCTCTCTGATGAAAAGTGACACGACCTAAAGAAATAACATTAAAGAGGAGGTTTGGGTTGGATATTAGAAAAAGTCTTCTCACCCAAGAGGGTGGTTAGGCACAGGAAGAGGCTCCCCAGGGAAGTGGTCATGGCAGAAGCCAGACAAAGATCAGGAAGCCTTTGGACAATGCTCTAGGGGACATGGTGTGATTATTGGGATGGCCTGTGCAGAACCTGGAGTTGGATTCAGTGATCCTTAAAGGCCCCATCCAACTCAGGTATTCTATGAGTCTGTGATTTAGGTGAGCTATTACAAAACAATTCTGCATTGTGAGGTCCTGAAACAGGTTTCTCAGAAAAGTTGTGAATGCCTCATACCTGAAAGTGTTCAAGTCCAGGTTGGTTGGAGCTTTGAGCATCTGGTCCACTGGAAGGTGTCCCTAGAGATGGCAGGGGCATTGGAACTAGGTGGTCTGTCTGTAAGGTCTGTGATTCTGTGAACACTATGGAGACAGCCCAAAGTCATTGTGTGTTCATTGCCAAGGCTTACCACCATTGATATAGAGGATGGTAGTACATCAAGCTAATATATCTAATCAACAATTTGAATTTTTAGAAGAAAATTATATGCACTTATTTTTGTTTGAGTAATGACTGATCACTTCATTAATAGGCAACTTTTATATTCAAGCGATTTAGAATGGTTTCTTGAGTCAAAATGTTAGTTTCTTAATAGTGATGGGAATTCTAATATCTGGTGCTTTGGCACCAAATCATGTGTAGATCCTTTGTACTGAATGTTTCCTGTGCTTTTGCAACATTGCATTTTGTAATTTGTTTATATCAAGAGAGACCTGGATTTCCAGGTTATAAATGTTGAATTAGACTTGTAACACTGGTCAAGATCAGTTTCAGCCATTGCAAATAGGAGAATACTGCTTTGTATAAAAAGTGCTTTTATGTTTAAGAAGCTTTTTATATTTGGGTTTTGCATATTAAGTACAAACTTGAAGTCTTATGTAAGTGGAACAAATACTAAAGTTATTTTGACACTTATTTTCATAGATATTTAGGAGGGTAAATTTTAGCAATGTGGTAATTAACTATAGAAAATATTAGACCTAGAGCAGGGAACACTTGGGTAATGTCAACTCAGACTGCCATGAAGGTGTTGCTGATTATTTGACTTGAAAAACCAAACCAACAATCACTAAGTTTTCAGCACACATCGCAATAGTAATTTCTGCATTCTAGTTTTTATGTGAGATATGTTTCTCTTTTTTCTGTGATTTGGGGATGCCTAAAACCATGATTAAAAATTATCTTGGATGGGTTTTAAGTAACTTATTTGTATCTTCAGAGTAATTCCTCAAGTATGCTTTCTAATTACTTACTTGTGTATACCAAGTAAGTAATCTAAAGACCAATCTTAACCCACTAAAAGCCAAAGAACTTTTTTGTCCCCTTTGCATCTCTCCATTCTCATCGACTTTCATCATGCATGGTGAAAGAATTCTTTAATTTTGACTACAAGTCTTTCTGTACCTTCTCTATTTCTTCTTTATTACTCTCCATTCCTTTTCTGTTTTTGAGTAGATTATCACTGAAGGTACCTTCAAACTGAAATACACTTTTTTTAATGGTTTATGGAAGCTTTTTAACTTGAAACTTATTCAGCTCTTAATATTGAAAATGTTTTAGTGTGGAAGGGTGCATTGGTGAGCTTGAATTCTTTCAGAGGGAGAAGAGGTAATTATTTTCAGTGTGCGTTTTCCTGCCTGAAGATTTCTTATAATAATCTTTTAATCACAGTATGATTTTTTTTGTGTGTGTGGTAGCACAGTGCAGTGAAATATACTGAATTCTAGTTGCAGCAAAGTCATTATTTGTTACATGCAGCAGTTTTATTTCTATCAATTAGATACATCTATTTATGTGTGTATCCAAATTACAGTTGTTCTGACCATTAGAGGAATCAAAAGTATATTAAAACATTTAGCTGTTAGATATCAGACACACAGATGCCATGTGGCTGCTTTGACTGTAAAAGATTTTAATCTTCCTCAGCCTCATCCAAAAGGCTTTCTGCCATCAGAACAATATATAATAATATAATTAGAATATATAATTTTATCATCTTTGTGACCTCTATACATTTAACTTCTCTTTAAGTGGTTCTGTTTAGTGACTTATCAGGAAGATTATTTACTATGGCTGCAGTGCTGTATTTTGATCTGTACAACAAACTCTAATACTTACGCCAAGTACCTTAAATATTAATTTGGCTCTGCACAGTAATATATATTTAAAAACTAACTCTGCATGAGTATATCATATTGAAGGATTTAGGCCATTTAGAGGGCAAAGTACTTTCTTCTTGCTTATAGGTGATAACAACTAGATTTAGTGTATGGAAGGGAGGGGAAGGAACACAAGAATATTTTGAGTGTGTGCATGTGTGGGGAATGACACCAAAACCACTTTTTCCTTCCACACTTTAAAGCCAACAAAACCATGCAGATTTGTCAGCCTAAATCACCAAAATATCACTCTTTAAACAAAATATAATACTTAGGACTTCTTTTACAATGTCATGGTGTTATTTTTAAAAACATTTCTCCCAACTTCACATGCTTTTTTTTCTCCTGCCATGCTGGAGTTGTGACTTGAGTTCAAGTTACATGACTTCTGTAGAACTAGGAAAGAAAATAAAAATGTTAATGGTATTTTCTTTAAGCCTGCAAAATAATTTCTGCTATTTCAGTGATGTTATTTCACTGTGCCTTCTTCTGTTAGAGAATACCGTTACTGACCTATTGTATCTTACAAATGCCATAAGCTCTTCCGCCATCCTTGAGGTTCAGATGCATCCTTTGCTCCCTTGTTGTGTGTTAAAGAGAGTCTTCACCCATACCAATCTTAAATCACTTGTTCCCCAAATGTCTGGTGCAGCTGTATGGAAGTATTTTCTGTGAGGTAGTCTGGAGCAACATTTTGTGGGACTGGTGATACAGATGTGTTTCAGTGTCCTGTTTCTAAAATCACCTCATCTGTAGAAATAGAATTGCTCTATTGTAAAACAGTTATTTGGAATCACAGGCCCATAGCAGTGTAAAATAAATGTATTCTTTGGAAATGTTTTTAAGGTCTAGAGACAGTAGATACATAATAAAAACTCACAAAACTGAAGAGTTCACAAGGTCCTTTGGCTACAGGTTTAGTTCCTGTGCTACTCTATAGTCCTGTAGAAGATTTGGCAGTGAGAAGTCATGCTCAACTGTGAAAGATTTTTCTCATTTAAAATTCTTTCCATTCCCATAGGGAATTCATTAAGGAATTTCAACCTTTCTGTTGCTAGATCATTCTCTTCAACTTTGGAAATACTGGTGTCCGTTGATTGCACATAGTTAGAAATATGCAGTCTGTAAAGTCTGTTCAGAGGCTCAGAGGGAAAATTTTTTTATACTTAGTTATACAATGTACAGTCCTCATTGTGTAAATCTCCTACATATGAATGCATGAATTTTGGATTTTGTTCACCGTGGTAAATATATTTGATATTTGTAAATGGCAAGCATATGATGGGATTTATCGGTGTGTGTTTTCAAAGACAAGAAACTTGGATAATCTTATTTGAGTGGAGCTGTTTCCCCAAGTTATCTTTTAGCTTGACTGTTTCAGTGTGTGTAGTTTCTTCTAGCTCACAATAAAATACTTTGTTTCTGGAACTGGTCTTTTCATTGTGTCAAATACAGTCATTTTTGTAGGTAAACTACTTTGTAAAACCCTAGATTAAAAACTGGATGAAAATTAAAGAGTACAGTAAAAAAAGTTTTCTTGTCTGATAACACAATATAAAAAATACATATGTGAGTGGTGGTTTAGTGTAGTATTTTGGATAAAGGGGATTATAAAGACACAACAGAGCAAAGGTCATGACTATCTCATATGTTTGAGGCAATTTCATGCATTACCCCTTCTCCTATCACAACAAACTCTTGTAAACAGTCTCTCTCCAGCTTTCTATCAGCTCCTTTCGGATACTGGAGGGTTGCTACAAAGTGTCCCCAAAGCTTTTTCTTCTCCAGGCTGAAAAACTCCAACTGTCTCAATTTGTCCTCACAGGAGAGGTGCTCCAGCCCTCTGATAATTTTTATGGCCTCCTCTGTACCCACTCCAGCAGTTTCATCTCCTTCCTGTGCAGGGTCCCCAGAGCTGGATGCAGCCCTGCAGGTGGGGTCTGAGCAGAGCAGAGCAGAGGGGCACAATCCCTCCCTGGCCCTGCTGCCCACGCTGCTTGGAGCAGCCCAGGACCTTGGCTCTCTGGGCTGGGAGTGCTCATGGCTGGCCATGTCCAGCTCTCACCCAGCAGACACCCAAGTCTTCTCCTCAGAGCACTCAATTCATTCTTCACCCAGCCTGTGTTTGTCTTGGCATTGCCCTAACCCACATGTATAAGATTCTTCCACTCATTAACAGCAGTCTGTCTCCTTTCCTCTTTAATTGCTCTGAGGTGATTTTCTTCTTCCAAAAGGCCAAACCTCCCTTCTCTTAGCCTGCTATGTATTTGTTGCAACATTTGTCATTTCAATAATGATTGTGAAGAGTTTCACTTCTGTATGACTAAACTTACTAAAGCAAATGAACTTTTCACTGCTACTTGTGTTTATGGCTGAAAGGTCTGAAATAACAGTAATTTCATTAAATTATGAAATGGATAATGATCTGCTAAGGGCAGCCTTGCCTTACATTTGAGAACTCATTCTTCCATGCATACTGCAATAGCTCTGTTGAAAAATATTTCCGTGTGTGGCATGGACTGCAAGATGAGGATAGGGTGGCAAAATGCCTCCCTCTGTAAGTGAGGTGCAAGTTCGTGACAAGCTGAAGAACCTGAACATACCAAAATCTATGGGACTTGAGATGAGATGCACCTCAGGGTCCTGAGAGTGTCCAGTCAGTCACACCAGTGAAATGAAGTACCTGGTGAGTGGAAAAAGGTTCCGTGTGACAAATGTAGTGGCCTTTTACAAGGGAGTGACTACATGAGTGGATAAAGGAGGAGCTCCAGATGTCATTTATCTGGACTCTGTAAAGCCTTTGACATGGTCCCTTACAACATCCTTTTGTCTAAATGGGAGAGATGGATTTGATGGGTGGACTGCTCAGTGGATAAGGAGTTGGTTGGATGGTCACATTTGGAGGAGAGTGGTCAATGACTCAGGTTTCCCATGGTCATCACTGACAAGTGGTGCACTCAAAGATCCATATTGGCACCACTGTTACTTAATGTCTTCAGCACGACAAAGACATCAAATTATCCTCAGCAACTTTGCAGATGACCCCAGGCTGAGTGGTGCCTCTCCTGAAGTGGGAACTCCTGAAGGATGGATGCCACCACAGGACTCCTTGAAAGAGCCCTGACATCAGCAGTCCAACAAGGTCAATGCAAGTACTGCACCTGGTCAGGGTAACCCTGGTATCAACGGCTGGGGGGATGAGGGATTCAGGCAGCCCTTCCAGGGACGGGGGTGAAAACTTGGATGACCCAGCAATGTGCACTTGGATTCCAAAGCCTGTGCCATTAAAGGCCCTTGGTTGCATTAAAAAGGTGCAGGCAGCAGGTTGAGGGAAGTGATTCTGCTGCTTTGCTCTGCTTTTTGAGATCCCATAGGGAGTATTGCATCCAGCTCTGAGGCCTCAGCCAGGAAGGACAGGAGTGAGTCCAGAGGCAGACCATGAAGATGATTGGAGGAATGTGAAGCCTATCCTATGAGGAAAGGCTGAGATGTTGTTTATCCTGTAAAGAAAATGTCCCAGTCAGATTTTATTGCATCCTTCCAGTAGCTAAAAGGGACATGAGACCTTAAGGATGGAATAGGAGGGAGAGGACTTTTTACAAGAGATGTATATAGCAAGGGGATTAGTTAACTGAAAAGAGAGTAGATTTATGTAGATATGTGAAGGAGTTCTTTACTAAGTCTGAGGCACTGGGAAGAAGTTGCCCAAGATGTATCAGAGATTTATGGTTCTTCAATACTATGGAAAAAAATGTCTCTGTATCATGTAGATGTAGTATATTTTATGCAAATATGCATTTGATTAAGTATCTTAGTTGGAAGAGTGTAATTTAGTAATCACCAAAATACAGTTTTTTTCAACTGTCATTTGCTTTAATATGTCATATATTATGTCAGTTTTATATGCTGAAAGCAAGCTTGAGAAATTCTTATTTTTGGTAGAGTCCCTGAACACTATAGAGACATAATTTTATAGTTGCTCTCAAACCAAAATCTTGATGATCTCCTACTCCATGCATCTGTTTTTTTTCCAGATAGTTACCAAGTAATTTCCTGTTATATTTGGCGAGGTTAAATCCAAGACTGCCAGCTCCTGATTGCTATCGTGTTTCCAAATACAGATTTTTTGAGGAAACTTTAGAAACATGGTCAGATTTCTGAAGTTTTGCTTCCACAGATGAATTTTTAAATTTTTTTTGAAATACCATCATAAAGTGTGATTGATTATACTTGAGTAAAGTACACTGTATGCATTATGAGTATTTCCACTAAGATAGTAAAACAAAAGTGACAAGCTATTTGAAAAATATGAGGAGGTGAAAGATTTGAAATGAACATTACACCGGTATTGTAATAGTCCATGCAGCTTTTAAGTTTTGCAGGGCTTCCAATAAGACAGTTTGCTATTGTTTTACTGTGCTATATGTGAAAAAAAAAAATTAAAAAATTTAAGATAGACTGGTTCACAAACATCCAGAACTAATCATTTACATTCTACAATTTAAATTAAAGAATTTGAAATCTATACACAAATAATGTTCTGCTATATTGACAAAGAGTGAGCAGAGCACACTAAGGGGTTACACACTTTTCTTTGACTACTGCATGTTCTAGAAGAGTTAATTTTGCTGCAAAGTGTGCCTTTTATATGTGGCAGGCTAATTACTCAAGTTTATTGACACAAAGGTAAATGCATTCAGAGAGCTTGTATTGTTGTTATATTTTTATTTTTCAATATTGAAATAGTCATGTCATACTCACACCAGAATCTTATATGAAGGAAAAAGAAAAAAAAAGCATAAAGCCTACTTTCAGGTGTCACTTTGAGCATCTTCATGTTTCTGTTGTCTAAATATGAGGGGTTTTAAAGAGGCAGAATATTCAGAATGTGACATCTTTTACTTGGAAACAGAAGCTCCTAGTTGATTTAGAAATAGAGGTATCAGAAGCTATTCAGAAATAAGTGTAAGATTAATTCAGCTTAAAACTAGCCCATTCCTATAGGAACGCAGAGTCACCATCATATAAATTGTGTAAAATTTCAAAATGAAAAGCTTAGATTTTCCATAGGAGATAGAAAGCTCTTAAATATTGCTTTAAAATTCCTTTTCTGTTTCATGCAACAATATGATTTCCTGATTTTATTATAATTAAGTTATTGATCAGTAGATGGCACTCTTCCCTCTGAGTCACCAAGGTGCCTAGGTCATCTGTATTTAAGGTTCCCTTTTTTGAGATACAGATAGAATTGATCCTGATCCCCCTGCTCATTAGAAAATGTGTATCATAGTCACATTCTGACAAAATTTCTGTTTAACTATTACATTCTTGCTTGTCTCGCTCTTTGCTATTGCTGCTTGGTAACACTTTTTTTTCTGTGAACTGCTGTGTGTTAGTATTAAAATACTTTTAATGCTCCCCATGCATACAGTCCTCCATCCTTCACTCCTCAACTTGCACCTGACAGGGCTGACTGTCCAATCTTTATTTGCCTAAGCAAGTCTTAAGACTTTGATAGAGTTGTTTTCGTGCCAAGATGAAAATCTCTATGTAAAACTACTAAAGAGTTACCTTTCAATAATTTTTTTGTGAATCTCAAGACTTTCAGTTGTGTTGTTACTCTGCACTTGTATCCAAATAGAATCTCTTATCATAGGTTTTTATCTGCCAAAAGGTCTGATGGTACCACTGCAGGCATAGAATGCAATAACCAGTAAAACACTTTAAATATAAAATACAGTATTTAAATACATGCTTTTCACATGCTTGTTGTTGAAATTAATTTGAAAATTGAAATTTTACTGCAGTGTGCTTGGGTCATATAAAGTTCTGTCTTAGCATTTTGACTGTTAGTACCTTGGCCCATGCCAGGCTACAGATTGCCTGAGCCCATGGCAGCAAGGAAAACTGGACTTCACTATCTCTTCATTATTCTTAGTACCTATGTTAAAGACACTGTACTTTTATACCATTCAGAGACTTTTGCACCATGTGCTTTTTCTTTTAGTCCTTTATGCAGCAGCTTAGGCTAGTCTGGATTTTTTTGGTTTGTCTCTTCTCC
>VKON01000311.1:184316-207732 GCA_009741485.1 Malurus cyaneus samueli | reverse complement strand
TTCGAGGTAGCAGAGAGCCCTGCTCGTCTGTTTTCCTCCTCGGGGTCCCAGGGAGGCAGATCATCATGTGCTCCCCACGCTATCTGTTCAGCTAAAGACACTGGACACGCTTGAGACTTTGGTACGAGTGGTTTCTCTTCTTCTATCTCTTCAACTATTGTATATTCGTCTGAAAAGTCCTCATCCTGTTTCTTGTGTTTATTAGAAGAACTCGCAGCTGCCTTCTGGCCCATAACCATCTGTGTTTTACCATATGACTGCTCTATCATTAGCCGGACAGAGCGATAAACCTCTGCTAACTGTCTAGCTTGTCTAGAACCGACTTGCACTTTTTCCCAAAGTTCCATTCCAATCCTTGCCCATGTTCCCACATCATAAATCTGGCCGATATCATTCAAGAGTCCCTGTTTTCTACACCACAATAAAAGGTCTGTTAAATCTTCTTCCTCCAGCTCTGTATCTGTTCTCTTTGCTAATTTCAGCAAGCTTTCTATAGTGGATTGTTC
Organism: Malurus cyaneus samueli; assembly: GCA_009741485.1. Lineage (NCBI taxonomy): Eukaryota > Metazoa > Chordata > Aves > Passeriformes > Maluridae > Malurus > Malurus cyaneus. Next base: position 207,226 of record VKON01000311.1, on the reverse strand, counting down.
AACTGCAGATGCAGCAGTCCCCATCCTGCCCTAGTTCCGGCTTCTAAATGCGCCTTTCCGTTCCTCCTTAAAAACTCCCAGCTTTCTCTTACTTCCGCTGGCTGCACTATCCTGCCGTAACTGACATGGCCTTCCCTGGCTCCCAAAGCCTTTTCTTCTTGTTATATTATTCCCCAGTGACTCACCGTTCCCCGGCTTTCCCAGCTTTTATTTTTTTTTATTTTGATTTTGGTAACCACCGATCCCCTGTCTCCAATTCAGCATTCCCCAGTCCCCTGACTCACTGCTTTCTCGGTGCCTTTTGTGCGTGCGGTTCCTTTAAATGTTCGCCCGTAGCTCGGCTGCCCGGTCACTACCGTGTATCTTCCGGCACGCCGCTCCCGCGCCGCTGGGGAGGCCGCGGTTATGGTCCCTCTCGGCCGAGCGCTGCCCGGCCAGCCTCGCTGGCTGGGCCGCTCTGGTCGGGCCGCTTCCGCCGGTCGCACTGGTCGGTCCCACTCCACGATGCTTTCGCTGGTCGCACCGCTGCTGGTTTCGCCGCTGTTCTTGCCTCTGTTCTGTCCGGTCCTGCTGCGTTGCCCATCGGTCCGTCGGGGTCACCACATGTCACAATCCGCCGCTGGAAAGACGACACGAACTCTGAGAGAAGCAGGTCCAGGTTCTTCTTTATTCACCTCCTATTTCAGCTCTTCCCCTTTCCAGCAAACTAGCATGAGTTATATACACTTTTCTTATCTCCCACACATGCAGTTGCACCAATCACACATGCCTCAGCCAATCACATGGCCAGGCAGCTTCCAATATCCATGCGCCATGATCCCTGTTCCAATTAGTGGGTTAGTTTCTCTTGACCAATCCTGTTTACTTCTGTGGCTGGCTGCGTCAGCTAGTCCGGCCCTTACTATGTCAGTTAGCCCATGCCCATACTACTCAGTCCAGCCCATACTAAATCCGAGCCCAGCCCCCATACACAGCTGTAAGATAGCGAGGGCCACGGCAAAACCCTTTAGCGTCTGTCTCTGCAGATACATAAAATGTAAGGAGCCATATTTACAAATAATAGCACTAAATTCCCATTCATCTTTGTTTTCAGGGAATTGAAGGGGTCTTAGAGAAAAAAATGTATTTGCATATTGAAAATTATATACTTGGAAAAAAAAAAAACCTGAAACAAAATTGATATGTGCTAAGGCTCTGCTCAGCAGACTGAGGAAAATAAGGCATTTTATTTTGTTTGTGAGGTGCTTCACATAGGAATATTTGTACCTATGTACAAATGTATTGTGTAGGGTTTCTATACCGGATGTATTCCTTACCCACCTTGTTACTATTGACCACTTAAATCAGTCATGTTTCTAGATACAGAACCACTCTCATAGTGTTTATATTCTTCTGTGTCAAAAACATGTTGGAGGTCTTTGCTTTCTCTGCTAAAGCATATCCTTTGGACTGACAACCCTGAGACTGACGAAAGAGAAATTGAGACTGAGATATGCAGCCTGACAACTGTGAGCCATTATGGCAATACATGATCTGTGTGTAGATGGTTTGCTTTAGATACATCTGGGTATAGCGCCGTGCTCCAAGATTGGAGCCATATTCCAAGCACTATTTGTTCTGTGGGGGGAAAAACATATTCAGAGATTTTCAGTGGAGAATTCTCCGTTATCCATTTTCTGTATGTCCTTTTGTGAGGTGAGAGGCTGTAGGCTGTGACATGATGTTAGAAAATCAGTAGATAAAACAGGCAATAGAAGAAAAAGAAAAGTAGTTGAGAATTAATAAAATCTGTTGGCGTATTTAGTAATTCCCTTTTCTGTGACAGTTATAAACTTGTTGGGCGGGTTTTTTTATTCCCCTACCTCATGTTAGTAGAATAAGTTTGGAAATACTATTCAGGTGTCCACTCCTGGCTGGGATTTTTTTTTTTTTTTTTTTGTGGGTTTTTTTTTTGGGGGGGGGGGCTTAGGTAGTTATAGGGTAGATGTACTCTTTACATCTTTTTTCTTGGATTTTGTAGCCTGAAAGGAATCAAGTAGACTCTGTGGGAGCTGAGAGAACTCATGTGGAACATTAAAGTAGCTAGAATGTGAATCTGAAAAACTTCTTATTGCATGGCAAGTGTCAACCAGCAGGTTATTTGCAGCTAATTAACAAGCACAACGTGTGAGTGGACTGCTTTCTAATCAATAAAAAGGCTGTTATTTTTAATTTCTGATGCCATTAGTTGATTCTTAGTGTACAGTTGGCTAGTTACAAGATGTATATTCTGATTTAATTTACAAAATTTGAGTCTGTGAGGGTGAAAGGATGGAAAAGGTATAAGGTATATCCAGAGTTTGCCTAATCCATTCTAGATGGACAAAATGTTCAAAATGCGCTTTATTTAATACCAAATCCAGAAGAGTGACCAATGTCATGGAGTAAAGCTCAGATTTTCATGCTCTGACTTGAAGTCTGAAAGCTTTTTAAAATATTTTTTGTTAGATTGATTCAAATAATTGATATTGAATGAAAAGACTGAATCAAAATAATATTCTTTTGTCTCGACTGAAGACAGAATTTTTGGGTATAATCCCATGAATTTATCTTAAGATATGCTCCCTGAGAGGAGCCGGTTACACACCTGATGATTTTCTGAATTGGAAAACTTGAGAATATCTACCAGCACACAGGACGAGCAACTGTCTCAGTTAAAGTCTATGTCTAAATGTGGCAATGAAACTTTTGGTAATTCAAAATGCATCAGGATAAATTTATAAAATGTCAGACTACATATGCTGTTGATAGTAATGGTATGTTAATGTCTTGGGTAGTTTACAAATAAATTTTTCCATTTGTACACTAGACTTACTAGAAAAAAAAAAAGTCAGGTGAAAAATGAAAAATACTTTTTTTATGCTCTATTCCCCCCCACACACACCCCTTTTTTTCTCCAGGCATTCACCTTCTGAGTTGCACAAAGGGTCATAAAACTATTCAAATTATAGTTTTTCCAGGAAATGTTTGGTGGTAATAGTTTGGGATATCTGCTAGAACACTCAGTTACTGCTTGGCCAGATATCTGACAAAGGGCTTTCTAGCAGTTTGAAATGTTGTATTTTGCTTATTTTTTTTCTTATAAAAGTAGACACACTTGTTAAAAATCTCTAATTTTTGAGTTTTCTTAGTAGTCAAAATAGAATCTTTACCTTCTATGTTTTTCCATTCTCTTGCTCAAGTATAATATTGGGGTTGTTATTATTTTCATAGCTTACAATGACTGGCAGAATTATACATTTGTTAGTATTTTGTTTCTCATTCTTAACAATCCAGAAAAACATATTAGGCCAGTTTATTCCCTGTATTTTCACCAATTTTGGATTTCATTTGTGATCTGTTGCATAAATTCTGTCTCTTGGCACACATTAATGTATATATACTACATTTTCATGTTTTCTTCATGTTTTAAACATAAGTCTGGACTATTTAGCTCAACTTTACAGCTACCTTTTTATTGGATTGTTTATGTATCAGAATACATTAAAAATATGGTTTTAATTAGGACACTGGTTGTAAATTCATTCTTTTAGTGGCAACATCATATCTATTTAATTTTAGTATTCAGTTTTCTCCATTTTCTAATAATTTACACTAATCTTTCCTATTGGAGGGCATGGTTCTTTATGCTTTGAGGTCAATTGCAGCATGCCCACTATTTCGGCAGGATCTGGATAAGATTTCAATTTGAGTTCACTGGTTCACTTTAAATATGCAAATAGTGAAAGTAGAACCTGAACTGAGCACTGTCTGTTCCATGCCCTTAAAACTTCTTGAAATATGTTGCAGCTTTCAAATATGGAATAATAAAATAATGTGCGTGATGTTTTTGATTTTTTTTTAAATTAGGAATGGCATTTTCTCTGAAGAGTTACCCCATTTCATATTAAATTCCATGGTTTTTAATAAACTTCCTACTAATTTTTGAAGTGTAGTTCATGTGTTAAGTTGTACTTCTCAGTGGGTTTTTTGGTGGGTTTTTTTCCTTCTTGCTTTCTCTCAGTGAATTTATGGCAAACAAGTGGCACTTGAAGGGAAGTGTCTGGAAATTTTCCAGTCAGAGAGCACATGTGAATAGGCAGGAGCAGAGGATATTACAGAATCATCTCAAATAAAGAAATAAATTGTAGTTAATGTGAGCAGTTGTAAATATTCTGTTTTTTCACATTTCAAATAATTTGAGATGAATGTAAACTTTTTAAACAGCTATTAAATTCTGATAGAACTAGCATGTGGAAACTAAAGTAAAATTCGTGCAGTTTTAAATGTTTGTAGTTGAATATTTTTGTAATTGCCTTGCTGTCTTAATCCCATGATGCAGAGCTAATTAGTACTGATTTGATTTTGAAATCAGATCTGCTAAACAAGAGATAAATTTTTTCTTTAAACTCAAATATAATTAAAATCTTCTGCTTTCAGCTCAAATGCAAATATTTTAATGAGTAAGAAATTTGATGGAGGAAATAAGAAACCACATGTGGTGTACTCTGAATTAAATTACTGCCTGTGTTGCATTCCCAGTTATTTCCTTAACTGACACTTCTACTTTTCTAAAGATGCATGTTTTACAGTCATTGCTATATGAAGTAAGACATATATTATACAGTCTTTGTTACGTGAAGTTAAAACTGGAATATATGGTTGCTGGAATATAAAGACTGAGATAACACTGAGAACTGACTAAAATTCTGGTCAAACAATTTATTTTGTCACAGCCTGTGAAAGAGTGATCTGGCAAACTGTAAAGAATTAAATATGAAATTGTAAACACATTTAATGACTAGCAAGTCTTGTGTAGATTTGCTTTCATACATTGCATTCTAGTTCCTCCTACCATTATTTTTTTCTTTTCTCTTTTGTTACTGCTACATGGGTATATTATCAGCAGGTGAAATTGTGGCAATGAGAGTACTCCAAATGGGAATATACTCTCAAATGCAACAATTTCTGGGGTTTTTATGCTTTAATTCGTACTTATTTCTATTAGTTATTGCAAATCTTTAAACTTCTGATTTGGCCTTTACTATCTGTATGTCTTCTCATCAACCTAATACAGGCCAGCAATATGAATATTATCAACACTGTGAATAAAAAAAATCTCTTCTACTGCTGCATACTCATATGTCTTTCTTAGATCACTAGTCATTCAAAAATGCACTTATGCAAAATTCTAGGTACTCCTAATTTAAACTATTAATATACAATCTGTATTAGTATTTCAAAACTGTATTGAAAGCAGTCCATGACCCCTGGTCTCCTGCGGTCTGATGGGGTCCATCTGTCAGAGAGGGAGAAGAGCATCTTCAGTCATAGGCTTTCTAAGCTGGTCAAGAGGGCTTTAATCAAAAATTGCTGGAGGAAAGAAACTTCAATTCATTCCACTCCTACCAGTTTGATCCCAGGGCCAGCAAGAGATGTCCAGAGCTTGGAGAGAGATCACAGGTCAGCAGGAGAGCATGTGAAGAGCAGCACAAAGGAATTCCAGCCACTCAAGCCAGCAAGTTGTCTTTATCCTTCATAAAGGACTAATTTTTACCTACCTCTGTGCTAATGCATGTAGCATGGGGAATAAATAAATGGAGTTTGAAACCTGTGCATGCCTGCAAGGCTATGGTCTTATAGGTGTCACAGAGATGTTGTGGGATGACTCCTCTGACTGTGTGTTGGAATGGAATGATAGAAGAATGATAGAAACAGGCACAGGAGACAAGCAGAGGGTGTTGCCTTCTCTGTCAGTGATCAGCTGGAATGCACGGAGCTCTGCCTGATGAACAATGTAGAGCCAGCTGCGAGCTTACAGGTCAGGATTAAAGGGAGGGCAGGTGCATTTATAGTGGGAGTCTGAACAGGAAGACCAAGTGGATGAGGCCCTCTATAGACAGATAGGAGCAGAATCAATGTTTGCAAGCACTGGTCCTTGTGGAGGACTTCAGCCACTTAGCTGTTGAAGGGACAACACAGTGGTAGAGTACTGTGGAATAAAGACTTGCACAGGGAAGAGGGTCCCTAGAAATCTGGTTAATATTCAAGGATCATCTCCTCTAGGTCAGAAGCAATGCCTGGCAACAAAGAGAAATCACCAAAGTGCCAGGAGCCCAAGGCATGAACAGAAGTTTCTGACAAATTCAGATACAAAATGTAAGCCTACAGAGCTGGGAAGCAGAGTAAGGTAGCCTGGGAGGAATACAAAGACACTCTGTGAGGATCCAGGGATCAGATTAGGAAAGCTAAAACTCTGATAGAATTAAACTTGCTGAGGCGCAACAAGAGAAACTTGTCTCAGTATGTTACCTGGGACATGGAGAAAGGCCAAAGTAACCTCCATGAGATTTTTCTCCCTCACCTCTCACTGGCAAGTCCTTCCAACCGACACTGCCTGAATTGTAGAAGGCAAAGGCTAGGGAATGTGAGAATGTAAGAAATCAGCTGTAGGAGAAGGTTCAAGTTTGACACGCATGCTAAGGGAATCCTGGAAAGTGTGCATGAGTCATGGGACCCGGTGGACCTGAGGGGTATGTATCTGCAATGGGTCCTGATCGGAACTGGTGGAACAAAAGTGGCTAAGCCACCTACTTCACTCATCATAATGTGTGAAAGTTCCCATTGGCAGACCTAGTGAAAGGTTGCCCAGAATAGACTGGAAAGGGGGAACATAAATCCCCCATTTTAAAACGTTATATAAATAAAAATATAGGTCTGGAGAACTACAGGCTAGTCACCTTCACCTCTGCCTCACGCAAGATCATTATCAATGCTTTCTGGAAACTGCTGGGGCACTGGAGAATTAAGGAAGATAATTGGTAACACGGTCCAACATAACAATCCTCTTCACCAAAGGAAATATTGTGCAGAACCAATTTGGTGGCCTTCTCTGACTGAGTTATAGTTTTGATGGATAAAGGGCAAGAGTGACTGATGCATCTACCTGATCTTCTGCAAAGACATTTGATACTGTTCTCACAATGACATCCTCATCTCTAAACTGGGAGACATGGACTTGATGGATGGACTTCCCAGTGGATAAGGAATTGTCTGGTTGCACTCAAGAGATGCACAAGTCCAAGTGGACAGCTAGTGAATGAACGCATTCCTCAGGGGCCGATTTTGGGACCAGCACACTTTTAACATTCTGTCCAGGGGGACATAGACCATGGGATGAGCACACCTCAGCAAGTTTCACTGAATTCACCAGCTGTGTGGGGAGTCACACATCAGGAGGGAAGGGATGGCTCCAGCAAGGGACCTGGACAGGCTTAGAGATGGCTGTGCAAAACCTCAAGAGTCAACAAAGCGAAAGTGCAGATTCCACACCTGGGTCAGGGCCATCCCAAACATGGAGTATACGGCTGAATGGAGAATGATTGAGAGCAAGCCTTGCAGAGGTGTATCTTGGAGGCTATCAGTGGAATGAAAAACTGGACATGACCTGTCAGTGGTTTGCAGCCCAGAAAGCCAATGTCTCTGGGCTGCATCCAAAGGAGTGTGGCCAGAGGGCAGGGAGGGGGATTTCCCCTCTGCCCCACTCCATGAGACCCCACCTGCAGTCCGTGTCATCAGCTCTGGGGCCCCCAGCATAGGAAGGGATGGCCTTGGAGGTCGAGGGGGCCCAAAGATCAGAGGCTGGAGCACCATGGCTGTGGAGCAGCTGGGAGGCATGTTAGTTCATGGAAGAGGAGCTTCAGGAGGAACTTCAAGGCCTTTCTACAGACTACATGAAAGGAAGTTGTATGACTGGGTGGGGGCCAGCCTCTCCTGCCATGTCTCAGGTAAAAAGAACAAACACAAATGGTCTCAAGTTGTGCCAAAGGATATTAGGTTAGATATTAGAACAATATTTTTTCACTGCAAATAGTGGAATACCATTAGAGAAATATTGTGAGTGGCAGGAGTAGAGTCACTCTCTCTGGAAGGTTCTGGAGTGTGACACTAGGGATATGGTATAGAGGTGTGATAATGTTCATGCTGGGCGTGGTTGGACACGATGATTCTTGAAAGTCTCTTCACCTTGATTGATTCTCGTGATTCTCTAAATGGAAAGAGGGTAGGTACAGGAACAGCAGTCCCTGGCGGCCAGGAGGCACACCCTGTCCTGGGAGGATCAGTCACAGCATCTGCAGCTGGGCAAGGGAGGGATTGTTCCGCACTCTGCTCCTGCAGCTGGGGTGCAGCTTCACTCTGAGTGCTGGGGGCAGTTGTGGGCACAACATATAATAAAGACATTTCAGCTATTAGAAAGAGTCTAAAGAAGGGATGCCATAAAGATGGCGAATGTTGTAGAGAAAAGCCATGTGAGGTGGCTGAGGGTCAGCTCGGTCCTGGAGGAGTACGGGGGACACCTCATCATGCGAATCCACTCCTCCCATCGGGGCAAGAGAGGGGCAGACTCTGATCTCTCCTCTGTGGTGAAAAGTGACAGACTAAAGAATAGCTTAAAGAGTAGCATAGGTTGGATATTAGAAAACAGTCTTTACAACGACAAGAGGTGGCTGGGGCACTGGAAAGAGGCTCCCCGGGAAGTGGTGCCCCCCCCCCCCCTTTTTTTTTTTCCCCCCCCATGGCAGAAGCCTAGACAAAGATCAGGAAGCACTTTGGACAATGCTCTAGGGGACATGGTGTGATTATTGGGATGGCCTGTGCAGACCTGGAGTTGGATTCAGTGATCCTTAAAGGCCCCATCCAACTCAGGTATTCTATGAGCTCTGTGATTTAGGTGATTACTTACAAAACAATTCTGCACTGTGAGAGCACTGATAACAGGTGCCAGAATTGTCCAGAAGCAGTCATCGCTGATGACCAGCGAAAGTGTTCAGCGCAGGTTGGTCCTTGGAGCATTTGAGCAGTCCTGGTCAGTGCACATGGAGGTGTCCGTAAGAAGATGGCGCAGGGAGGTCTTGGAACCTAGGTTGGTCTGTTCGAAGGTTCTGATTCTGTGAACACTATGGAGACAGCCCAAAGTCATTTGTGTTGCATTGCCAAGGCTTACCACCATTGATACAGAGGATAGTAGTAACAGCTCAGATGCCTAATATACGTCCATATCAAACATGATATGACAATTTTTAGAAAGCGAATATTAATATGCGTAATTTTTGTTATGAGTAAATGACTGATCACTTCATTAATAGGCAACTTTTATAATTCAAGCGCATTTAGAATGTTTCTTGAAGTTCAAGAATGGTTAGTTTCTTAATAGTGATGGGAAATTCTAATATCCTGGTGTTTGGCACCAAATCATGATGTAGATCCTTTGTACTGAATGTCTATCACTGTAGCTTTATGCTGAGACCATTGCATTTTGTAATTCTATTCTAGTTCTAAGAGAGACCGTGGATGTTCCAGGACTTATAAAGCTGTCTGAATTACGATTGTTAACACCCTGGTCAATGGATCTAAGTTTCAAGCATATCTGCGAAAACTCGAGGAGAATACTGTACTTTTTGTATAAAAAAGTGCGCCTTTTAATAGACATTAAGAAGCTATTTTGATATACTTAGGGTTTTTGCGCATATTAAGTATATAACTTGAAGTCTTATGTAAGTGGAACAAATACTAGTTGTGATACATGTTATTTTAACACTTATTTTCATAGATATTTAGGAGGGTAAATTTCAGCAATGTGGTAACTAACTGTTGTGGGTTAAGATTTCTCCTTTGTTTCCTTTCTTGGGAATATTTTACTTTCCCATTTTGTTGCTGGAATACACTGATTGCCAGTTCATCCTTTTGATGGGTGGGCGACTAGTAAAGACAAAAAGACCTATGCCCCACCTAAACGATCTTGCTAAGCACTGGGAGGGTGTGTGTGTTTTTGTGGTGGCAGGGAGAGGGGTAACTTCACTTCCTGTGCTTGCTTGGCTCAGAGAAGGAGGTCAACCTGCTGGCTGCAGGGGGGAGCTCGCCTGCCCTTTTCTGCAGAGCCCAGCATCTTCGCTCGTTTGTTTTGTTCGCTGCACTGTGGTCTTCTCCCCTGTGCCTTGCAGGGGACCCCCTGAGATTCCAGCTTCAGGGGTTGAGTCCTGCTCCATCCTGTCTCGCAGCCGCGGGATTCTGCTCCTCTCTTTGCCGTCTGGGGTTTCTGCTGTCCAGAGGAGCACCGAGATCAGTGTTTCTGCTGTGAGTTTTGCAAAGAAAATTTTCTCCATCCACCTCTGCAGTTCTGTGTCCACCACTGGCCACAAGGGAAATCTGAACCAGCCGGGACCCACGCCAAGTGCCCTGCAGCCGCTGGGACTTTAACTGCACCAAAGGGGAGGATGTGTCTGTGTGAGGTTGTCACTGGGTTGGGACTGGGCTGGTTGTTACTATTGTTGTGTTACTTGTTTGACTTTGTTATACATATTAGTAAAACTGTTATTACCTTTTACCATATTCTTGCCTGAAAGCTGGTGATTTATTCAAAGTTATAATAATTTGGAGGGGGGGGGGTCATATCCACCACTCCAGGGGGTGTCCCTGCCTTCCTTGGCAAACACCTGTCTTTAAAACTAAGACATTAACCAAAAGAAAATATTAGACCTAGAGCAGGAACACCTGGGTAGATGCTCAACTCAGACTGCCATGAAGGTGTTGCTGATTATTTGACTTGCAAACCAAACCAACAATCACTAAGTTTTCAACACACATCACAATGGTAATTTCTCATCTAGTTTATGTAGATTCTCTTTTTTCTGTATTTGTGGATGCCTAAAACCATGTTAAAATATCTTGGATGTTTAGTAACTTATTTGTATCTTCAGAGCTATTCCTCAAGTATGCTTTATTACTTCTTGTATATAAAGTAAGTAATTAAAGACCAATCTTAACCACTAAAGCAAAGAACTTTTTGTCCCCTTTGCATCTCTCCATTCTCATTTTATCATGCATGGTGAAGAATTCTTTAATTTTGACAGAATCTTTCTGTACCTTCTCTATTTCTTCTTATTACTCTCCATTCCTTTTCTGTTTTTGAGTAGATTATCACTGAAGGTACCTTCAAACTGGAAAAACTTTTTTTAATGGTTTATGGAAGCTTTTTAACTTGAAACTTATTCAGCCTAATATTTAAAATATTTTGGTGTGGAAGGGTGTATGGTGACTTGAATTCTTTCAGAGAAAGAAGAGGTATTTTTTCAGTTGCGTTTTCCTGCCTAAGATAATTTCCTTTAATAATCTTTTAATCCAGTTGTTTTTTTGTTGTGGAGCCAGTGCAGTAAATATACTGATTCTGTTGCAGCAAAGTCATTATTTGTTACATGCAGCAGTTTTATTTCATCATTAGATAACCTATTTATGTGTGTATAATTACAGTTGTTCTGACCATTAGAGAATCCAAAGTATATTAAACATTTAGCTGTTAGATTCAGACACACAGATGCCATGTGGTCTGCTTTGGCTGTAAAAAGATTTTAATCTTCCTCAGCCTCATCCAAAAGGCCTTTCTGCTCAGAAAATATATAATAATATAATTAGATATATAATTTTATATCTTTGTGATCTCTATACATTTAACTTCTCTTTAAGTGGTTCTGTTTTGTGACTTATCAGGAAGATTATTTACTATGGCTGCAGTGCTGTATTTTGATCTACAACAACTCTAATACTTACGCCAAGTCCTTAAATATTAATTGGCTCTGCACAATTATATATATTTAAAAACTAACTCTGCATGAGTATATATATTGAAGGATTTAGGCCATTTAGAGGGCAGAGTACTTTCTTCTTGCTTATAGGTGATAACAACTAGATTTAGTGTATGGAAGGGAGGGGAAGGAACACAAGAACATTTTGAGTGTGTGCATGTGTGGGGAATGACACCAAAACCACTTTTTCCTTTCATACTTTAAAGCAAACAAAACCATGCAGATTCCTCAGCCCAAATCACATGTCACTCTTTAAACAAAATATATACTTAGGACTTCTTTTACATGTCATGGTGTTATTTTTAAAAACATTTCTCCAATTCACATGCTTTTTTTTCTCCTGCCATGCTGGAGTTGTGACTTGAGTTCAAGTTCATGACTTCTGTAGAACAGGAAAGAATAAAATGTTAATGGTATTTTCTTTAAGCCTGCAAAATAATTTCTGCTATTTCATGATGTTATTTCACTGTCCTTCTTCTGTTAGAGATACCGTTACTGACCTATTGTATCTTGCAAATAATGTATGCCATAAGCTCTTCCGCCATCCTTGAGGTTCAGATACATCCATTGCTCCCTTGTTGTGTGTTAAAAGAGTCTTCACCCATACCAATCTTAAATACACTTGTTCCCCAAATGTTGGTGCAGCTGTATGGAAGTATTTTCTGTGAGGTAGTCTGGAGCAACATTTTGTGGGACTGGTGATACAGATGTGTTTCAGTGTCCTGTTTCTAAAATCACCTCATCTGTAGAAATAGAATTGCTCTATTGTAAAACAGTTATTTGGAATCACAGGCCCATAGCAGTGTAAAATAAATGTATTCTTTGGAAATTTCTTTAAGGTCTAGAGACAGTAGCTACATAATAAAAACTCACAAAACTGAAGGGTTCATCAAGCTCCTTTGGCTATGGGTTTAGTTCCTCTGCTACTCTGTAGTCTTGTAGAAGATTTGGCAGTGAGAAGTCATGCTCAACTGTGAAGGATTTTTCTCATTTAAAATTCTTTCCATTCCCATAGGGAATTCATTAAGGAATTTCAACCTTTCTGTTGCTAGATCATTCTCTTCAACTTTGGAAATACTGGTGTCCATTGATTGCACATAGTTAAAAATATGCAGTCTGTAAAGTCTGTTCAGAGGCTCAGAGGGAAAATTTTTTTATACTTAGTTAACAATGTACAGTCCTGTGTTGGTTTTCTTGGCCCAGTTTTGAAGTGGGGGGGCCAAAAAGATGGGCCTGTGAGAGCTTCTGGAGGCTTCCTTCATGTCCAGCAGAGCCAATCTGGCTGTTGGCTCTGAGGATGATGGACATGCCACTGACCAAAACTGTGCCAATTAAAGATACTGGTTACGCCTCTGTGAAAACACATTTAAGAAGAAATCAAAACAAGGGCACTAAGCGTAGTTTTGCAAGTGGGGGCTGAGAATATGTGAAAGATGCAGGCACCAAGTCAGTGCAGGAGGGGAGGAGCTCTCCAGGCGCCGGAGCTGGGTCCTTTGCAGGCCGAGGTGACGAGCATGGTGAAGCAGGTTGTCCCCTACAGCCCATGGGGTTCACGGAGGGTGCAGAGAGCCACCCGCAGCCCGTGGAGGAGGGAGGTCCCCTCGCCGGAGCAGGCGGACGTGGGAAGGGGCTGTGTCCAGCAGAGACCATGGAGAGAGAGGCCTTGCTCCCAAGATGGAACAGCCTGGCCTCTGCCGTGACCAGTGGACGAGAGACCCACGGCCAGCAGTTTGGGACGACTTCTGCCCGTGGGGGGACTCACGATGCAGCAGATGTGTGTGGCCTGCTGCTCGTGAGAGTGAAGCACGCCGTGAGAGGTTCACACAGAACTGTCTCCCGTGGAGGGACCCCACGGCAACGCAAGGGAAGGACTCTTCTCCCTCAGCTGTCACAGAGGATCCGGTGATGAACTGACCAACCCACACCCTGTTCCGTTCCTGCTGCTTTGTTGTATGTGGGAAGGGGGGAGGCAGTGGGGAGAAGATCGGTGTCTTTGAGGGTTGTAATTTATTTCTCATTCTCCCCTCTGACTTAGTAATAAACTCACTTGATTATTTAAGTAGTGCCTGGTTTGTCCATCAAGTGTTTCCTCCCCGTTCCTTATCTCAACTCATTGAACCTTTTTGTTATTTTTCCCCCTTTGCTCTTCTCTACCCAGTTGGTCGGGGGAGAGCGATTGAGCAGGTGTTGTGGGTGCCTGGCTTTTGGCCAGCATTCTAAACCACAACAAATCCTCATTGTGTTAATCTCCTTCATATGAGTGCATGAATTTTGGATTTTGTTCACAGTGGTAAATATATTTGATATTTGTAAATGGCAAGCATATGATGGAATTTATCAGTGTGTGTTTTCAGAGACAAGAAACTTGGATAATCAATCTGAATGGAGCTGTTTCCCCAAGTTATCTTTTAGCTTGACTGTTTCAGTGTGTGTAGTTTCTCCTAGCTCACAATAAAATACTTTGTTTCTGGAATTGCTCTTTCCATTGTGTCAAATACAGTCATTTTTTCAGGTAAACTACTTTGTAAAATGCTAGATTAAAAACTGGATGAAAATTAAAGAAAAGAGTACAGTGAACAAAGGAAGTTTTCTTGTCTGATAACACAATATAAAAAATACGTATATATGTGAGTGGCAGTTTAGTGTTGTACTTTGGATAAAGGGGATTATAAAGACACAACAGAGCAAAAGTCATGACTATCTCATACATTTGAGGCAATTTCATACATTACACCTTCTCCCATCACAACAAACTCTTGTAAACAGTCTCTCTCCAGCTTCTTAGCTCCTTCAGGTACTTGGGGGTTGCCATAGTTTCCCCAAGACTTTTCTTCAGGCTGAAACTCCAACTCTCTCAGTCTGTCCTCCAGGAGAGGTGTTCCAACCTTCTGATAATTTTTGTGGCCTCCTCTGTACCCACTCCAGCAGGTCCATGTCCTTCTTGTGCAGGGACCCCAGAGCTGGATGCAGCCTGCAGGTGGGGTCTTACAGAGCAGAGCAGAGGGGCACAATCCCTCCCTGCCTGCTGCCCACGCTCTTTGGATGCAGCCCAGGATACTTTGGCTCTCTGGCTGAGTGCTCATGCTGGGCATGTCCAGCCTCTCACCCACCAGCACCCGCAAGTGCTTCTCCTCAGAGCCACTCAATTCATTCTTCACCCAGCCTGTGTTTGTGCTTGGCATTGCCCTAACCCTCATGTATAAGATTCTCCACTCATTAACAGCAGTCTGTCTCCTTTCCTTTTAATTGCTCTGAGGTGATTTTCTTCTTCCAAAAGGCCAAACCTCCCTTCTCTTAGCCTGCTATGTATTTGTTGCAACAATTTGTCATTTCAATAATGATTGTGAAGAGTTTCACTTCTGTATGACTAAACTTACTAAAGCAAATGAACTTATTCACTGCTACTTGTGTTTATGGCTGAAAGGTCTGAAATAACAGTAATTTCATTAAAATTATGAAATGGATAATGATCTGCTAAGGGCAGCCTTGCCTTACATTTGAGAACTCATTCTTCCATGCGTACTGCAGTAGCTCTGTTGAAAAATATTTCCATGCCTGGCATGGACTGCAAGATGAGGATAGGGTAGCAAAGTGCTTCCCTCTGTAAGTGAAGTGCAAGTTCATGACCAGCTGAAGAACCTGAACATACCAAAGTCTATGGGACTTGAGATGAGATGCACCTCAGAGTCCTGAGAGTGTCCAGCCAGTCAGGTGAAGTACCTGGTGAGTGGAAAAAGGTTCCGCTTGACAAACGTAGTGGCCTTTTACAAGGGAGTGACTACATGACTGGATAAGGGAGGAGCTCCAGATGTCATTTATCTGGACTCTGTAAAGCCTTTGACATGGTCTGTTACAACATCCTTTTGTCTAAATTGGAGAGATGGATTTGATGGGTGGATTGCTCAGTGGATAAGGAAATGGTTGGATGGTCACATTCGGAGGGGAGTGGTCAATGACTAAGGTTTCCAATGGACATCACTGACAAGTGGTGCCCTCAAAGATCCATATTGGCACCACTGTTACTTAATGTCTTCAGCAACGACAAAGACATCAAATGTATCCTCAGCAACTTTGCAGATGACCCCAGGCTGAGTGGTGCCTCTCCTGAAGTGGCTGACACTCCTGAAGGATGGGATGCCATCCACAGGGACCTCCTTGAGAAGTAGACCCACGTGAACATCAGCAGGTCCAACAAGGTCAATTGCAAGGTACTGCACCTGAGTCAGGGTAACCCTGGTATCAACGGGCTGGGGAGCATGATGGGATCAAGAGCAGCCCTTCCAGAGAGACTTGGGGCTGAGTGAAAAGCTTGGTATGACCCAGCAATGTGCACTTGGATTCCAGAAAGCCCTTGGTTGCATTAAAAACGCGCCCTTGGTTGCACTAAAAAGGTGCAGGCAGCAGGTTGAGGGAGGTGATCTGCTGCTTTGCTCTGCTTTGAGACCCACGAGTTGCATCCAGCTCTGAGGTCCTCAGCACAGGAAGGACAGGAGTGAGCCCAGAGGCGTGAAGATGTTGGAGATGTAAGCCTATCCTATGAGGAAAGGCTGAGATGTTGTTTATCCTGTAAAGAAAATGTCCCAGTCAGATTTTATTGCATCCTTCCAGCAGCTAAAAGGGACATGAGACCTTAAAGGGACATGAGAGCTGGAGAGGGACTTTTTACAAGAGCATGTAGTGAGAGGGCAAGGGGGTTTAGTTTTACACTGAAAGTAAGTAGATTTAGTGAGATATGTGGGAGTTCTTTACTAAGTACTGAGGCACTGGGAAGAGGTTGCCCAAGATGTATCAGAGATGTATGGTTGCCTTTCAATACTATGGAAAAAAATGTCTGTATTCATAGTAGTAGTAGTATTTTTATGCAAATGTGCATTTGGATAAAGTATCTTGGTTGGTAAGTAATGTAATTTAGGTAATCCACCAAAATACAGTTTTTTTCAACTGTCATTTTGCTGTTAATATGTCACATCATATATTATGTCAGTTTTATATGCTGAAATCAAGCTTGAGAAATTCTTGTGTTCTGGTACAGTGCAGTCCCTGAACACTATACGAGACATAATTTTATAGTTGCTCTCAAACCAAAATCTTGATGATCTCCTACTCCATGCATCTATTTTTTTCCAGATAGTTACCAAGTAATTTCCTGTTATATTTGGCGAGGTTAAATCCAAGACTGCCAGCTCCCGATTGCTACGTATTTCCAAATACAGATTTTTAAGGAAACTTTAGAAACATGGTCAGATTTCTGAAGTTTTGCTTTCCACAGATGAATTTAATTTTTTTTTAAATAGCCATCATAAAGTTGTGATTGATTATACTTGATTAAAGTACACCTGTATGCATTTGAATGTGTTTTCCCACTAAGATAGTAAAACAAAAGTGAGACAAGCTATTTGAAAAATATGAGGGAGGTGAAAGATTTGAAATGAAACATTACACAGGTATCATAATAGTCCATGCAGCTTTTAGGTTTTGCAGGGGTTCCAGTAATGCAGTTTGCTATTGTTTTACTGTGCTATATTTGAGAAAAAGAAATTTAAACAAATTTAAGATATACCTATGACTTTTAAAGATACATTGGCAGTGCAGTTTGTGCTCCATTTTTAGTACTTTTCACTGACCAGATTTCAGGTGTCTACTGTGTACTTAGCAAATATATAAAGCACAGCAGGAACTGGTTCACAAACATCCAGAACTAATCATTTACATTCTACAATTTAAATTAAAGAATTTGAAATCTATACACAAATAATGTTCTGCTATATTTGACAAAGAGTGAGCAGAGCACACTAAGGGGTTACACACTTTTCTTTGACTACTGCATGTTTCTAGAAGTAGTTAATTTTGCTGCAAAAGTGTGCTTTTATATGTGGCAGGCTAATTATCAAGTTTATTGACACAAAGGTAAAATGCATTCAGAGTAGCTTTTGTAATTGATTGTTTATATTTTTATTTTTCAATATTTTGAAATAGTCATAGTCATACTCAACACCAGAATCTTATATGAAGGAAAAAGAAAAAAAAGGCATAAAAGCCTACTTTTTCAGGTGTCACTTTGAGCATCTTCATGTTTCTGTGTCTAAATATGAGGGGTTTTAAAGAGGCAGAATATTCAGAATGTGACATCTTTTACTTGGAAACAGAAGCTCCTAGTTGATTTAGAAATAGAGGTATCAGAAGCTATTCAGAAATAAGTGTAAGATTAATTCAGCTTAAAACTAGCCCATTCCTATAGGAACGCAGAGTCACCATCATATAAATTGTTGTAAAATTTCAAAATGAAAAGCTTAGATTTTCCATAGGAGATAGAAAGCTCTTAAATATTGCTTTAAAATTCCTTTTCTGTTTCATGACAACAATATGATTTCCTGATTTTATTATAATTAAGTTATTGACTCAGTAGATGGCACTCTTCCCTCTGAGTCACCAAGGTGCCTAGGTCATCTGTATTTAAGGTTCCCTTTTTTGAGATACAGATAGAATTGATCCTGACTCCCCCTGCTCATTAGAAAATGTGTATCAATAGTCACATTCTGACAAAATTTCTGTTTAACTATTACATTCTTGCTTGTCTCGCTCTTTGCTATTGCTGCTTGGTAACACCTTTTTTTTTCTGTGAACTGCTGTGTGTTAGTATTAAAATACTTTTAATGCTCCCCATGCATACAGTCCTCCATCCTTCACTCCTCAACTTGCACCTGACAGGGCCTGACTGTCCAATCTTTATTTGCCTAAGCAAGTCTTAAGACTTTGATAGAGTTGTTTTCGTGCCAAGATGAAAATTCTCTATGTAAAACTTACTAAAGAGTTACCTTTCAATAATTTTTTTGTGAAATCTCAAGACTTTCAGTTGTGTTGTTACTCTGCACTTGTATCCAAATAGAATCTCTTATCATAGGTTTTTATCTGCCAAAAGGTCTGATGGTACCACTGCAGGCATAGAATGCAAATAACCAGTAAAACACTTTAAATATAAAATACAGTATTTAAATACATGCTTTTCACATGCTTGTTGTTGAAATTAATTTGAAAATTGAAATTTTACTGCCAGTGTGCTTGGGTCATATAAAGTTACTGTCTTAGCATTTTGACTGTTAGTACCTTGGCCCATGCCAGGCTACAGATTGCCTGAGCCCATGGCAGCAAGGAAAACTGGACTTCACTATCTCTTCATTATTCTTAGTACCTATGTTAAAGACACTGTACTTTTATACCATTCAGAGACTTTTGCACCATGTGCTTTTTCTTTTAGTCCTTTATGCAGCAGCTTAGGCTAGTCTGGATTTTTTTGGTTTTGTGTAGTACATTTTCTCTAGTTTCCACAGAGAAATTAGCAAATAAGAGAATTTAGCAAGTTACAGGTGGAAATAAGAACCAGGTTTTTCCCACATTGTAAAGCTCTAATTCTGTTTTATGACATAGATTTGAAGTGGTGTTATTGGACACATCCAAAGTTTTTTTGTTTATGAGGTTTTATTTGTTTGTTTGTTCATGGTATTTTTGTTTGTTTGGTTTGGTTGGTTTTGCTGGGTGTGGTGTGTGTTTTTTTTTTGGAAAGGGCGTAAAAATCAGAAAAATATCTAATTTTATAGTTATTTCAATTGGACTTTCCTACAAAGCAGAAAAGAAGCTGATGCATGTATTCTCAATTATGCTTATAGATGCATCTCTTTGTCACATGGATTTATTTTACTCTAATTATGAGTCTTTTTTCTTTGGAATTTGGTAAAATGAAAAATAAGTTCATTCAGCCTCGCAAATAGAATTACAACGGGGGTGTGTTCTCTGGTGGTTTTGTGATGTTTTGTTCATGATACCTGTGATATTTTACCAACCTGCAACCTGTGCTTGGTTTAGTAAAACCGTCAGTTATCTGCCTTTGGGGTTGTTGATCTGGTTTATGGTGATGAGCACTAAGGAGTAGTTTCTTCCAGAATCAGATTCTTTCTGTGGTGACTTTGAAAGCAGAATCATTATTTTGTGCTCTTTTCTGCTTTAATTCTCTTTTAATGCACTACCAGTCACAACTTCTGTTTTTCTCCAGATTGAATGATAGATCATCTGTATTTCTCTAGAATTTTTAATTAGATTTTGACATTTATGCTTTATTAGATTTCTAGATTTTTAGATTTCTAGATTCCCACCCACCGGCCCCCTGATAAAGAAATACTCACATAACTTGTAGTAGTTAATTACCTGTTTTTTTTTTTTTTGCCAAAGGCCCTTCTGGGCAAACAAATTATCCTGAGTATGCCCCCACTACTTTAGTCCACAATAATTTTGAATCAGTGCCTTTATGAGTTTTTAGAGTTTGACTGTTAGTCTTCAGTCTGAGTCTTTGTCCTTGTGGTACTGCAGTTTTCTGGGTACTGCAGAAAAGTTATGTTTCAACACATCTGCTCTTTATATATATATTTTAAAATGAGCAATCATTGTGGCTTTCATTATTTGGAATTGAAAGCTTTTCTTTATCTCTCAGAACATAGTTTTCATTCAGGACAATCCTCTTTTTAGGTAATTGTAATAATTAGTATTTCCTCAAGTGCATATTACAAAAGTTG
Source organism: Malurus cyaneus samueli (assembly GCA_009741485.1). Lineage (NCBI taxonomy): Eukaryota > Metazoa > Chordata > Aves > Passeriformes > Maluridae > Malurus > Malurus cyaneus. The sequence continues at coordinate 187,005 of VKON01000311.1, read as the reverse complement.
CTACAGTGACTGACATTGTTAGAGTCTTGTATCAGTTTTGGAGGAATGGTGTGAAAGCATTTGCTCCAGCATTAAAGGCACTAAAACAAGTCTGTGGATAATGGGGAGATGTTTTTCCCTTGTAAAAGCAATTATTAGTTCTTAGGAATAAGAGATTTAATTGAAAATACTTAAATATCTAGAAACAAAACACCATGAACTATTTAATTGTTTCACATCAAATACTTATTTAATTTTTCCTCATTTTTTTCTGCCTCCCCCCCCCCCCCAAAAAAAAGTGATTTGTGAAGGAGTGAGATAATTTCTGGTTGTTGTTTAAAAAAATTCAAAATGTTGTGAGTAAGATTTTTCTTCTTAGCAGTGAGATGTAATTTTGGCCGTCTGGAATTTGTGTAACCTTATTGATAACTGACTAAGGAATGATGGAACCTGGGAACTTTTGGTAATGGCTTTAGATTCTGTATGAGACTAACTGGAGTGTCAAATCCTTGTCTTAGTCTTATGGAGAAGGAAGAATATTCAGGTCATTTAAGTAAAATATTTTTTCATATGTTTGGGTGCTTTCTGAAGTTAAGACGTAGCTCCTAAATGCCTTACAGTTTTACATGTTCTGGTGTTTTAAGTACATGTTGACCTACATGACTTTTCTGGAAGACTCCTAGATCTACATAGAGTAATGCTCATGCCAGGGAAATATAAGAGTCTGTGTAATAGTTAAACATATAAGCAACTTACTAGAAAATACCAAGAGCAGTAATAGTTACCTTCGTGTGCAAAGCTGACTCTTTTGTTGTCAGTAAAGTGAGAGTTAATGGAGTTATGAGCTTGAAGGACAAGATGCCTTAATGTCAGAGCAGGAAGAATAGAAACTGCCAGAATTCATTATTTCTTTTCCATATGGCCAGTCACAAATTCTTGTTTTAAAATTAGCTTTGTACTGAGTTGCTGAAGGAATGATACTTCATGTCTATCCAGTACTGCTGTTTGAATCAAATCGCTGCTGTAGGTATTTGTAATATTATGTTAGGACATCAGGTGTAAATTATTAAAGTAAGTATTTTTGTTACTTCTGAACATTTTGTTCACGTTGTGTTCTGAAAACTGTGGAAATTGTATTTTTGGGAGCTGATAACATTCAGCTTCCAAATGTATGTGATTCTTTTTCAGACCATTTAAGATGGCTCTTTGGATAGCACTGAGGTTGCATTTGGATTGCCTTCACACTGCTTCAGCCAGACCCATGTAAATCTCTCATTTATTACTCTCAGCAGCTTGAAAAAGGGAGTGCTAAGTGATTGGATAAATGGGCAGGAAGAGGTACAGGCAGTTCCATAGCATGCACATTAATTTAGCTGTAATGAAAGGTATTTGCTTATATTGTTATTTTAGGACAGTTAGTCCTGCTTAGAAATTGCAAGGTCATAAGTAATGCTGACAAATGTTCATTGTCCAGATTCTTTCAGAAGAAATGTCTACCCTGTGAGCTCTTTCAACCACCTGCCAAAGCAGAGTGAAATATATAATGCAATTCTGAAGTGTGTTTGGAATCACTGAAGAACAAGAAATTGTGCTTCAAATACTAGCAAAACCAAGGAATTTTTCAGATGTGTGAAATGCAATCTGTTAGGCCATGGAAGTGTTTAGGGTTTTTCACCAAGATTGGTTTTCAAGCTATTCCATTTTAGTCACATTTTGGCTATGATTGTTAATTATTAAATGGTTAAAAAAAAACAAATGTAAAACTATAGCAACAGTATGAGATGCAGTTGGTCAGGAGAATTGTGATGTTTTGCAGTTCTGTTTCTGGTTATGTCTTGAGTCAATTAAACAGATTGTTTGGCAGTACAAAAAACTTTGTTCCTGTATGTGTCCCTTCCTAAAAATGGCATTTTAAATGGTGTCGTGTTGTGCTACAGGTAGTAACTTGACTGAAATATATTTTCTTTGAAGTCTTTGCCCTGTTGAATTTGCCATCTCTCCTTGCATTATTGGAAGGAAGCTCTTCCTCTGCACAGTCTCTAACTAGCTCTAGAATTTAAACAGATTTATGAGTCGATAACAAACTAGTGAAAATAACATTTTAATTCAGATTTTTTCCTTTAGGCTTTTGCAAGTTAGAATTATAGAATAATAGAATTATTAACATTGGAAAAGACTTTTAAGATCATCAAGTCCAGCTGTCAATCCAGCATGACCACTGTGTTCACCATTAAACCATAGTCTCAAGTGTCATATTCTCATGTTTTTTGAACACTTCCAGGAATGGTGACTCTACCACGTCCATGAGCAGCCTATTCCAGTGTTTTACAATCCTTTCTGTAAAAAAATGTTTCCTAATATTTAATCCAAACCTCCCCTGGCACAACTTAAGGCCATTTCCTCTCATCGTGTCACTTGTTGCCTGGAACAAGAGGCCAGCCCTCACCTTTCTTCACCTGCCTTTCAGGCAGTTATAGAGAGTGATGAGGTCACTCCTTTTCTCCAGGCTGAACACCCCCAGCTCCCTCAGCTGCTCCTCACAGGATTTGTGCTCCAGACCCTTCCCCAGCTCCATTGCCCTTCTCTGGACTCGCTCCAGCCCCTCAGTTCCTTCCTGCAGGGAGGGGCCCAGAACTGGACACAGCCCTCGAGGTGTGGCCTCAGCAGTGCCCAGGACAGGGGGACAATCCCTGCCCTGCTCCTGCTGGCC
>VKON01000311.1:152229-184306 GCA_009741485.1 Malurus cyaneus samueli | reverse complement strand
TTTTCCCTGGGCAGATTTCCAGCCACTCTGCCCCAGCCTGTGGCACTGCCTGGGGTTGTTGTGACCCAGGAGTAGAACTTGGCATTTTGCCTTGCTTGATCTCATATCGTTGGCCTTGGCCCATGATCCAGCCTATCCAGATCCCTCTGCAGAGCCTTCCTGCCCTCCAGCAGATCAGCCCTCCCACCCAGCTTGGTGTCATCTGCAAACTTGCAGAGGTTTATCCACATCATTGATAAAGATTTTAAACTGGATTGGCCCCAACACACTCCTGAGGAACACCACATTTTTTTTCCGGGTTCTTCCAAGCAAAAGTGGGAATTTGATTAAAGTATTTACATTTGTAAATGTCTTAAACTTAACAAATGAGAACCAGACTACTTTGTATAACAGAAATGACGGTTAATAAATTTTTAAAAATCAAATAGTGGTATTTTCTGCATGTTATCCAAACTCAAGTGTCCTTACTTTAATAAACTTCTAGATTGAACCTTCCTTTTCTATATAATTTGGGGATAAGTTAAGTGTGTTAATTCAATAACTTCACATAGATCAAACTAATGATTAGAAAATAATTTTGTGGCCTTAATGAAATTCTTCCCATTTTTCAGCCTCAATTGAAACAAATACTGTATTGGGTGTTAACTTTTCTTGTTTGTATATCTTATGGTATTTACCTGGAATTATTTATAATTATATAGCTACATTAATTTCTAAAATTTACTGATGCAAAAGAAATAAGGTATACTTACTTTTTTTTTCAGCTTGAACTTCCTGCATTTCTTACCCCTAGTGTTTTAGGCAGTTGTGTTGGCATTGCCAAAGAGAATGTGCTTTATAAAACAATCTCAGGTGTTTAAAATGTCACAGTCAACTAATTGGGGAATGAAGTTTAAGAGGTTTCATGTGTAGTTGTTAAAGATGATGTAGAATTGTTCCAGCTCAGAGGGGAATCAAGAGGGAGCCTCTTCACCCTGTTTTCTGTATTGATAAAATATTTAATAACTATGGCTCTGATGATGCTTCCATTTTGAGTATGTAATTTACATTCCAGTGAATATTCTGAAGAGTTGTATTAGAATGTAATATTTCTTTTTCTATGATTATGAATTAAATTATGTGAAGATTTTCAGATAACACTTGCTTAGAATCTATGGGATTCAGTTCTAAAGGCACCTCTGGAGATCTTCAGTCCAATGTTATCCCCTAAGCAGGATGAGTTATGAGATCAAACAAGGTTATGAAAGTCTTCACACAGTCAAATCTTGTAAAATCTGTTTGGGCAAGCTGCTTTAGTGTTTGAGTGCCCTCAAGGGGCTAAAGGTTCTCCTTAGAGCAAAATTTCTCAGCATTTAAAGTTTGTGGAAATGATTATTTTAATAGTCTCATGGTAGTATTTGGCATGTGGTAAAAAGTATAACAGAAGTTCAGGTCAATTTTAATATGAAAGAGTAGATTATCAATTAAAAAAAAAATGGAGCTTTTCTTCCCTACTGTTTGTAGAGGAAACCAAACTAGTTTTGGAAATACAACTGTTTCCAAGAAAGACAAAAGCACCTAAATGCTTGGTGGGCTTAACAAATATGATGAAGAGGAATGTATTAATTTATTTTCCCACTTCAAGGTAGGTTAGCTATCTTGAAAGATAGGTTAGCTTTGAAAGACTAGTTTACAAAGTTAAGACTTGAATAATGTATGGAAGGTTTGAACTTAAGGAATCACTGAGAAAATCCTTTCTACAATTATGTAGTTTTAATATGGATTTAATAGCTTAAGTTGGAGAATTCATACACTGAGAAAGGAATCCTGATGTGTGCATCCCTTTGCAAGATAGATCACTGTTTCTGCAGCCTATTTTCTTTCTTAACTAGTTCTGTAATTCTTTTTTGGTCAGGAGTAATAAAATAATTGTACCATCACTCTTACATTCTTTAAGATAACAGTAAGTAAGAATGTATGCCTGCAGACAGTCTGGATAGATAACGTTGACTAATCCCAACTTGTGTACAATAAGAGTATTGTGGTTTATGAGGAGCCACTGCTGTAAAGTTAGTTAATGTTCATATGGTATTCAGCCATTCATTCACAACATTTAGTTGCTGTTGTCATCAAAACGATTTGTGAAAAATAAGCTAGACAGAAAATGGTAATAGATGCTACACAAACATTTTTTTCGGTCTTGAATATAGCTAATATTTCTTTCTGTTTTGTATTACACAGAAAAGAAGATGAAACAAAGCTTTACATGCAATTCTGAGTTGTATGCATGGGTTCTGCTTTTCATACAGACATACTTCAAAGATCCATGTGAGGCGCATGCATTGCATTTGCCAGCCGCTTTTAAAAACACAGAAAATAAAATAAAGTTATTTCTGGTTTTAGCATGATAGGTTGATATGCTCTAACAAATTCAGACAAGATCTAGACATATTTTTCTTGTAAACTTCATCTTTGTATTTCTTTTAAACTGATCCTCTTTGTTAGAAGTCTTTGCTTCTGCTGCTATTTTTTTCAGTCACTCTATGTATTTCTTTTTCTTTCAGTTCACAAGCACACCACAAAATATGTCAGCTTCAGACTTTGTTAGCTGTATTTTGCATGTTATCTGGAAAACTACCACAGACATCCATCATTCAATTTGTTTTGTATTGTTTTTAAGCAATCTTATCAAATTGTTTACTGACATTTCTTGAAGAGGAGAAATCCTTTATTGTGACTTACTGTAACACATGCTTATAGGAAAAAATCAATGGACAGTAAAATATATTACTCTGAGTTTGCTTTTAAGACAAAAAAAATTCTTTTGAGTCTAGTCAGGGGCTAAAAATCATTTTGGTTGAATGACTGTCTTTTTTATTGACCTTTAGAAGAAGTCAGCAAATAAGCTTTATTGCATTGACTGAAGAAGGTTCCAATTAAGCTGCTTAAGCTAAAGAAATTTAGCTCTTTGTGTTAATATAACTTTGTGATTCTTTAATTGAGCCCAAGCACAGGGTGCACTGTTCTCACTATTTTCAGAAAAATAAATTGTGATAGTATATGTGTAAGAGTTTCAATCTTTTTCTCTTTACAAAGAAATTTTGTAAAAATATGAACCAGAAGTAGCAAAAAACTACCACTACTCCTATTATTGGATAATACTATTCTTTTTCTGAGAATATTTGGTCTATGTGTAAAGTATAATTTGTTAATCCAGCAAATTAAACATTAAAGATTATTGGGGAAATAATAAAGTACCTTATTATGCCATTGATTGAACTGGGCATGGTATGCCTAGGTCTGGAATAGTTTGTATCATTGTGGCCTTCTCATCTCAAAAGGTTTTAAAGGAATTGGAGAAGAGAAGCAAGGACGACTAAAAAGTGTGTGACTTTCTTTACAAGGAATGACTAAGCTGAGGACTCTCTTACTTGGAGAAGTCAACTTTTGGAAAAGTTGAATTTGGGGCAATACTACAGTGGTCTAATCAGTTACAAGATTGTGTGGAGGGCATAAATGAGAAAAAAATCATGCATAGCAGCTTTCACTGCAAGAAATTGAGGCTGCGCAGAAAATACATAAGAGGAAAGACTCAAAACCAGGAGAAGGGAGGCAGCCCTTTTTAATGCAAGGCTTGGCAAATGTTGAAACTTCTTGGCATGTCACTTTATGGAAGCTGGACATATGTGTAGGTTGAAAGGTTGGCTAGGCAAGTTCACAGAAGAAAAATCCATTGAAAGTACTAAATATACAGAAGCACATCTGTCTCATTCTGAGCCAAAAATAGTTGGGAGAGTACTGGTATAATTGACATTTTATGCTTGCTGTGGTGTTATTCTTTCTTGGACCTTCCCTTAGTTCGTTGTGAAGGCAGGGGTAGTGGAATCCGTGGTCTGGCCCATGTTGCAATTCTTAGATTCTTCTGTACCAGGTGTGGTCCATCATCCTAATGAGCTGTTAGTCTTTACAGGTCATGCTTAGCCTTTTATGCCAAATGCAGTGTGAGTAAGGGTAAATGAAGTGGACATTTTGTGTATAAAGATGTGTGATCTCAGTGATTGTAAACTAATTGTTTACAATATTCAGAAATTTAGAAAAGAAAGGAGGGCATACGCACAGCAAAATCGTAGCAAGAATTCATAAAAAAGCTTAGAAATATGTATGCACTACTATTGCTGTAATTTATCTAATTTCTTTCTGTACAACAGAACCAAAACTTAGTAATCATAACAGTTGTGTTTCCCTTCTGCCCAAGGTCTAGACTAGTTGCTTCCTATTTTCTGCTGTGTGGTAGAATGCCCCCAACCACACCTATGAAATCAGTTTTGCTCATTTTCCTTTTTCGCAGACTTGTATGCATTAGCACACTCTAAAAAACATTGCCCTATAAGCTTCTTGAGCTGTTCAGTGTCAATGTCCTTTGAAAAAAGGCTTATTAGTTGCTGGACCTATCCTGAAGGTACTGATAGAGGAGTTATTATCTGTGTACTTGGAGTAGATTTATAGAAATTTCTGGTTTATTCTCTAGCCCAGTTTGAGCTAGCTGGAGCTGTTTCCATCTAAATGTTGGCTCAGTAGTGAGACTGCAGTAGAAGTTTCAATCACATTTGAGGTTCAGAATACAACCAATTAAGTATTTCCTACATTCTGGTGCAAGTGCTGAATCTCTGAATTGTCTCTGAATGTTATTGGAGTCACCATTGTCACTCAGATAGGTGAGTGACATTTCTTATGCACTTGTGTAAAATTTAGTTGTGCGGATCAGGAGTTATCTGTCCTAAGGGCACTGGTAGCAGTGATATCACTGTGATAAGCCTACAACTGCTAATCTAATGTTACATTGCCAAAATTAATGAATACAAATGACAGATTTAAAAAAAAAATCAGAACTCAGTTTATTATTACTTTATTTACTCCATTTTCAGTTTAGAAAAAGTAGTATGGAAGTGTTTCATCTGCAGTGCAATTATTTCTATAAATCAGGAGAACTAAAACTACAGCAGTAATAGCTTTTCTAGCTGTAACCCAGAATTTATCCTCCCAAGCTAAGTATCAAAACAAAGTCCAATACAGACAGACTTTGGTTGTCTATGGCAGCATTAAAGATGTGGAAAACTAATAATAGAAAAAGCTATTTTCTGATGAGTGATGTGTAACATATATGTTATTCTTTTCCTTCCTTGGTTTAAATAGCTCTTTTTGGTTTGAGGTTTTTGAGGAAGGAACCAAATAAGTCGTGTTCTTTATTTTAAGGCAAAATGCTGTTGTGGTGTACCACTTTCTGTAAGGCTAAGGATCTCTGAAGTAAAGCTTTTAGAAGGACATTAAAAATACTGTATAGTAAAGAGTATTACTGTTGGTAACCTGTGCAAATCAAATGAATGACTAAATTATCTTAGGAGTTATGAATTTTGTTGCAATTCTTTAGTATTAGTGACATTATATGCACTTGCAAAAGAGTCACTTTTTTAATACAGGCAAGTATAGATATAGAAAAAATATGGTGAAAGCACAAGCTCCTCACCGTTTTTTTTTTTTTGTTTTTCATACTTTAGAAGTTGGAGTTGAACTTGACAGCTTGAAGTTTTGGTCCATTTAAGGGAAAGCTGAGATTTCAGTCTGATCTGGCAGTAGTTCAGTTTATACTCATAGTTGCTGGAACTAGGTTAACTTAAATTTTAAGAATAGGTGCCTTTCTGGCTGGTCTTTTACCAATTATTGAAAATGAGACTTCTGTGATGGGGTGCATAGAAAAAATCATGTTGCATAGCATGAAGCATAAAAAGTAAAAAATACAAAACTCTGATGAACATGTTATGTTTGTTGTTGAGCAAGGGTGTGTGAAAAGGATAGTCCTTATTTAAATAGCTTGTTCTTAAAACCTGTATTAATTAAAAAGTGAGTGTTGAAAAGTATAATTTGGTTTAAATTGAAAAATAAAACCTTGCTTCCAGATATAACATGTCTGAAAATGTTCCCTAATATTGAAATCTTAGTAATTTATAGTATTTAGCCCTGTTTACCCTTAATCAGGAGAGAATCAGTTTTTAGGCTTTGGGTTTTTTTTTTTTCTGACAACCTTTTCAAGCAGATTAATTGCCAAATGGTCTGGTATTATATATATGAAATACATGTTCAGCTATCTGAAAGTTACAAAGACCTTCATATCTGTCATATGTATTTGTTGGTTTTGTCTAGCCTGAGTTTTCTTAGATTTTTGTTACATTCAAATTCCATCCATCTTGGTAACTTTTCCTTCAGTGATTTGCTGTGATTGTATTTTAGTCTCTGAAACTCTTTTCCATTAAAAAACATTCCTTTAAAGACCTGTTTATTTATATCAGTACCTATCTTAAATATTATTGGTAACTGTCAGAGTAATTTTGGAGTAGTTTGATGTATATATAAGTAAACAGCTTGTGTTTCATAACGATTTTGAACATTTTGCTCTTCTGGTAAGAGTTTTCATACTTCACTCACTGACTGTACTTAAATAAAACATATAGTGTGGGTTTTTCTTGTTGGTTAATGAAATTCTTTTAAAGTGTTTCTAATACTAGTATTCATATGTGTTTCCAATCCTGTAACAGGTATATTTCTATCTCAGTGTTAATTTGACACAAATAGTCCCTTCTGGCACACTGGACATTTCCAGTAACATACAGCTAGTAATGACAGTGTTTTATGGAGATTCTTTTCAGTTAATGAGCTAATGTGGATAATGAGACTGGTAGAACGGCTATCCTTGAATTTATAAATACACATTAACATGTAAGAAGAAGTAATTCCTTTTGCCTTTGTGTCTACTGGTGTTAATACCACAGTTAGAACAATTTTTTGGATTGTCATACATACACTTTAGAAAGTTTAAAAAGCCTGTGAGTGTACACAGAAGGGCCACAGTGTAATGGCACAAAGCTGAGAAATCCCATATATTAATCTGGTTTAAAAGAAAATTTTAAAAGTGATTTCAACAGGAAGAAGCTCAACGTGGGACTCAACTTTGCTGATAAAAGCATAACCATGTCCCCCACAGAGACACTGAAACAGTTTCGTTTTTCAGGTTAAAGAGGAATTAATGAAGGACTGCAGACATTGGAAGAAAAATAAATTAAGATGCAATCTCTGTCTCTGAAGTGCCCTAAGCCACAAAGCTGGGGAGCTTCTATCAGGGAAGGTATCAGTATGAGCTGTCCTGTTTTCTTTGCAAACACTCACAAATGACTGCTGTAGGTTCAAAGGCAAATAACTGGATAACCTTGTACAGTGATTCTCAAATTATGCTCTAAACAGTTCTTAATGTGCAATTGAATAGCTTTTAAGGACTATCTTTTTAACTTCTCTGGCTTCTAGAATAAATTACTTACTTTGTGTTAAGGTTGGGTGGAGGTCTGGCTGAATCATTGTGATACCTTCTTGTAATCAAACCTGTGAATTAGTAGAACTTTTTATTTTTAATGTATTTTTATTTTTAATGTGGGAATACATTTGCTTCCATAGAACTCTGTGTGAGCTACATAGCTGCACAACTACATGCATAAGGCCTGAAAACTGACAGGGATTGGGAAGACTCTTTTCCCCTTTTCTTGCAATGTACCAGGAGACAAATGACTGTATTCCCCTAATGTGCCTGGGATTGGCTGTAGCTGCAGGTAACTTACAAGTCTGAGCAGTGCTTACAATATTCACAGAGAATCTGTGAATCTGTTAATCTTAAGTGTCAGGATCATGCTAGTCATCAGATTTGCAGAGGAAATGGATTTTTCAAGTTAGAGTTAGGTAAAGGAGGCTTCTTCAAGAGGTAGTCTGTAGCTTACATCTAGACTAATCCATTAAATAAACATGTCCGCCGCTTTTTTCTTGCACTGAGTACCATGGACACAGATCTTGTATACATAGGACTAAGCTGGCTTCTCCAGAACAGACTAGTTCTGTATATTTTGCCTGTTAATAATTGTATGTGGCTATCTCCACAACTTTTTGTGGGAATTCTTCGAGATCAGTTGTTCTCATGGACCAAATCTTTGCAAGGAACATTTCTTAAAAAATTTTGTTAAGAGTTTTAAAACAGCTTGATAATGCAGATGGTAGAATTTCAGTGTCTAGTGTAATCCCTTTCACTTTTTTATACAGTGTGCAAGTATATTTTAGTATGGTGCCTGCTCATATCCTGCCAAAAAAGTCTAGATTTTTTTTCTTTTAAAGTATCCTCGTATGGTACACTAACTCCTGCTGTTTGATCTATGGCATGAAAGCTGCTCCAGCTCTTGACCATCCTGTTGAATTGATAATGGTCTGTCTGTGCAGTTCCCTTCTGGCTGATGTGTCAGTCAGAGTTGTCAGTGACAGCTGTACATTCATCATGGATTTCCTGCCTGTCTGCTGCAGCACTTCAGCAGCCCCACAGGAATGCCCAGAAGTCCCAGACCTCTTCCCCATCTGCCTCATGAAATGTCTTCTGACTTGCTCAGGGGAGGAATGGCCTCCTGCAATACAAACAACCATCTTCCCTCCTACCTCTTTTTCATTCTTCTTCCCTGGTGTGGTCACACTTCAGGGATACTGCAGCCACTTCTTTGGGGGTTAATGATCTTTTTTGGCTTGGACAGAGGATTTTCTTGGCTGTCTCAGAATTATCTGGCTACCATCTTATCCCGAATTTTTTGCAACCTATGTAACTGTGTTCTTCCATTCAAATTTTGTGTGGTGTCCCTCTTACACTGTCTGTCAATAAACTGAGCCAACATTTTTTGCATAACTCTTGTGACCATTGTTGTAATCTTTAATGGTTAGCTGAAAACATTGTTGGCTTGAGAATCTACCTTTTGGGTCTCTTTAGCTCCTGAAGTATCTACTAAGCTCCTGGTGATCAAACTGCACCTTTGTGCTGGTATTTTAGTGTGGACTTTCTGTTTTGTTTTGTTGGTGGGTTGCCTTTTTTTTTCCCATATAAATTGGACCTATCTAATCTCATGGGTAGTCATGATGATTTGTCATTTCATGGGTTTCTTGGCTTAAAATTACTATCTGTCAAGTGTTACGTCTGTAGTCTTCTGCATTTTGGAACCCAGCCTCTGCAGGCTAAATTAATTCCTTGAAGATTCAAAATAAAATTTGAGAAAGTGGTGTCAAAACAAAAATAGACAAGTTAGTCAGATCTGGTTAAATCGTATAGAGAAGGAACTGACGATAGCAAGCAATTTGTTACATAAGAATGCTTTCAGAGAAATCACAGGCAGAAGCCATTCATATGAAAGGAATAAGATGAAGAAATGGAGCTGGAAGATAATGTAGATAAACAGTCATTGGACATTGAAAATGTATAGGGTTTTTTCCCTGCTAAACTGGGGCTTAGGAGAATGTAAGAATATCCTTACAGGAAATTAATCATCTATAAAATTTCAATATTCTATGATGGCATATTTAGAACATGTTACTACCCAGGTGTGTGCTTGCAAAAAATTTAGCATATTGGAAAATAAGGCTCTATTTTTCTTACTTTATTTCTAATTTAGGTTTCCTTCTCATTATCTTTTCTTAAAAATGCTAAAATGCTAGCTTGTGCATAGTAAAGAATACATACTTCGCAGTAGAAATTTAAGAATACCATGGTCTTTGTTTTTCAAAAATATAACAGAAACAAGGGAGTTAATATCATTCTCTCCTGTCACTGCTCTGTGTGAAACTAAACCTTAGGTGAGGAGTAACTTCAGATTAATTCTTGTATGACTGTAAGCTGATTCAGGTCATCAGGGCAAGTTTTCAGCTCTGCTGAAGTCAGTGACAACATTTTACTTGAATGAGTAAAGATTTTTATCTAAGAATGTGTGCCTTGAATTAATGTTTCCATTTTACCATTGGATATTAAAAAGCAGAAGACCAGTATTTCCTGTGTATTTCATAGACTTTTTCCCATTCAGTTCTCAACTACATTCTAAAGAATTTAGTTAAGAGTTTCTCACTAAGTAAGACTGTGCCCTGTCTACTTTCTTTGAGGAAAAATTTTGCTCAAACTTCAACAGGATTAGGTTCAGGCACTGTCCTGAATACAGAAATAAGAAGCCTGCTTCCTTAAATATGTAAAAGGCAGTAAAAATCCTCCTTTTGCTCAGAATCTGTGTCACTGTAAAATTTAGTGACATTTGAATAATTATATTTCAAGATTTTTTTTATAAGAATACTTATAAAAAAGTATTGGTTTCGTTATCTTCTCCTGCTCCAGACAACAAAAGGAAAATCAGTGAGAGTTTGAATCACCTTGATGAGATTAGTGCACATGAACATTTAAGTTCAAAATTATAGCTTAATCCCACAAACTGCTCCGCACTCAGTACCCTTTAAAAATCAAAGGAATTCCCTGTGGTCACAGCAGTCTACATGCATAGAGAGTTTACTGGATTTGTTCCAATTAAAGCTTTTTTATTTTGTCCATGGATTTGCCTTGCAGACAGACTGTAATTCTTTTAGCAGTGAAAGGTATATATCTTGTGATCAGACTCCTATGTGATAACAATACTTACAGTATTTTAACAGAAATGTCTGGTGGCCTGAAATTAGTAACTATTTGGGTTTAAAATTAAAGCATAAAGATGATATCTTTCCATGTTTTTTTTACTCATCTTTTAAAAGAATAGAAATTATTCTGAAACATACTGCAAGGAAATCAGTATAAATCATTGAAAATCAGTAGCATTGTGGGAGTATTCTTTAATCTATTAAAGGATTGCATATTCAAAATAGGAATGTGTAATTAATGAATTAAATGCTGCATGACCACTGCTATTTCTAAAATCTGTGCAACAGAAAACATTTTAATTCTAGTTGGAGACAAACATTTATATATTAACTACAGAAAAACTCATTAGCTTCTGTATTTGAATGATTGTATCTGCAATGATGAAAATTACACCTTAAAAAACATTTTTTAGCTTTTTGCAAAAATGTTTTTCATTTTAGTTTGTTAGCACATATTCTTATATATATAGACACACTATTATTATGGAAGATAATGAAAAGGGCACTATAGTGGCAATTCATAACACTGTTTTTTTAAAAAATGGTGTAATAATAAAGAGTTCAATTTTTAAATTAGGATAAAAGTCTAAGTAGTATGACTTACAATTAATATTGTTTAACTGGCAAGTATGAGACCTTAAGATGCTTCCAATTATGTTGGATAGGTAAAACTTAAGGTTTAAGAATCAGTAGCAGTCTATATTCATGCTGCTGTAAATTCATAACAGAATGTAGACTGCTTTGTGGAGCTGGTGATTACAAAGATCCACTTTAACCATTTTTTTCTTACTGGCAGGTGTCCCACTGGCCTGAGGCCAGCGGCTGTGAGTGTACTGCAGCTTGTGGTTTACACCAGAGTGTAGAAAATGCCGACACCAGCTGGCTGCACATAATTAAACTGATTGCGGTCTGACAACTTGGACTATGATACAGATATGTGATAAATACACAAAATGTCTTGCAAATGTGATTCACTGACGTACTTTATCTACTTTTTTTCTCTCCTTAACAGATACGATATCTGCACTTATAAAAACAAGCCTTGTGGAACACTGGGTAAGATTATAAAGAGAAATTTCAGCTTGTATTTTCTGTTTCCTTGCTTTGTACTTAGCTATTGGTTTATTGAATGATTAGAACTTTTTAAGTTTGTACTTTCAAAATTTAGCAGTTTTATAAACATGAAGAATAAAAGATTGTCTAGGTGGATGTACTGCTGGAGTTTCAATTATGTGATCTGCTACAGTTCTGACAAAACCTAGCAGATGACTCAATTTTACTTCTTAAAGAAGACAATTTGCTGTTTATTTCCATTTAACTGATCCCCATAATTTAGTTCAGAAAACAGAAGTAAAAATCCTAAGGAAAGTTGTGAAACTACCTACGTAAGCCTTACAAATGAAATGGCCTTTGAGGTTTATACTGTTGCAGCTGTACACAGTGAGTAAAGCTTCATATTTTTCCTTCCACAGATACAGAAAAAAAATAGCACAGTGACATTGTAATGAAAGTACAGTAACATTGAAATGACCTAAACCAGTGCTTTGACACTGGAGAAGTATACATGGCAACCTTAGATTAAGAATGGAGAGCTGTTGTTCTCTCCATACCTAAGTATGTCACCAAAAGTTATTTATTATAGTAAATAAGTATAGATGACCTATAACTATAGGTTATACTCCAATGGTGCTTTAATATATAAAAGGAATGTTATTGAAAGACTAATGTAACACTTAGATTCTTTTTTTCTGTTTGCATCCTTTCATAAGCCTCTTTCTTGTAGGTGATTAAAGATAAAATTGTAATTCAGCTAGTTCAAATTATTAATACTTTTTCTCAGTCAGAGTTCATGATTTTATTTGCTTTGTCTTTCCCCATATTACTGTAGGCTTGATAGCCTTAATCCCTGATAATTTTTCTCTCAGTCTCTCAAATCAGTGCAATGCTTCTGGCAGAGTGGTATAGTTTACATGGGGAAAGGTACCAGAATGTTGCCTGCTATAAATATAAGCGAAACTCACAGCATGCTTTAGTAAAAGGCAAATCACACTTGGCGAATTTCTGAATGTGACTGATTTTATTTGGCACTGGAGGTGATGAAACTGAAGAAGATATTGGTGTCTTATCTGTACTGATGGCTTTCCAAGTGTTAAAAGAAGAAAGGTTGAAAGAGAATACATTCATGCATGAACTATTTGATATTTTTTATGTGATACTTATAACACAGATCATTAGGCAAAATTTGCCTCACTTGCTTCCAGTATAACAAATATAGACTTTGGCAAATAATTTATTAAACAAAAAGTTTAATTTAAAAGAAAAATTAAAATTAGAGTCACATATGGTATCAGTTCCAACTCACAGAGTTTTGGCAACAAAACCATGACATTTTTTTTGCACTCTAGGCATTGAATTGGAGAAGAGACAAGGTTCTGTAGTCCTCTTTTGCAAAGTATTTTGTATGCTTAAGTCTCACTGACACCCAGTGACTAAAGTTAATCTTTTATATAAAGAGTTGCTGAACAAAATCACTGAGAGTTCTCAAAAGGTCAAAAGACACCTGAATAATTGGCATTCTAGGAAGAAACAGACGTAAAAGATTTTGTGTGGCATGGACATCTGTATCCTATTTGAGTGACCTGAAGCAGAGAGCTTTTCATGTAACCTCTTAGAGAAGATAGACCTCAGGTGTCTTTGAGGTATGTCTGTGGCTCCAGTGAAGGACACCTCCTTTTAAAGCCTCAGCCACTGGCTGAGTTCTTAATTTGATCTCTGTCACTTTCTGCAAGCATGGTATGGAATTGTATTTCTCTGGTCTTCTAAGTTGCGGAAGCAAGTTCTCAGACCTGATGATGATGGGGATAACTTTATCAGTCAATTATAGTGGACTCTGCAGGGGAAGATGATAGTTGTATATATGTGTATTTCTGTGTTGTCTTCAGAATTTCCTCAATTAGAACAGCAGAGGTGATCTTTAATTATTGTGTGTGTTTTTGCAGGTTCCACACTGCAAATTCTCCAGACCCACATTGTCACCTTGTCACATTTTACCCATGTCAATTTGGCTATCAGAGTAGTTTTAGTGTGTCCAAACTAGATTTGTTTGGGAGGAAACATGGAACACATATCCCCCAGATGTTTTATATGTGCCTGCAGGAGACCTGAGATCACCCACGGGCTGTGTTGTCATGATACCCCTGCAATATTTTTTCATTTCAGGAAGCTTTGAACCACATGTGTGGTTCGTTCAGCCTATAGGACTCAGCTAGTCCAGAATATCCAAACCAGCATGCAAAGATATGTGAAGAGCCTCAACATCAGTACTTTTCTGTGCTAACCCATTCCTATGGCTTCAAATTAGTTACTAATGTGGACACAGAAGGAAGCACTTGTCAAATATATTATGACTTGCTTACTGTTGGTCCAAATTGGAAGTCCCCACTCATATAAATAGTTTGTTTTCTCTCCTCCCTGCTCCGAGTTCCATTCCCCTCATCCCTCAACCAATGTTAAACTTTTTCAATTTTTTTCTTGTTATTCTTGGGGTTGTTTGGATTTTGGGGATTTTTTTGATCTTCTGGTCCTTTTTTGTAGTGTAGTTAACTGAGCAGGTAACTTAGCTAAACAAAGAAAGGTTTGCTGCTTCTTTCAGATAAGAAACTCCAGGGAAAAATACATTAAATAAATCTGAAGTTTAAAGCTTTCTCTAGTGGCACTAAATTATGGCTGCAGTATGTTCTGTATTAATCTGTTGCTGAAAAATGTGTAAGATACAGAAGAGCCATAGGCCATAAATGCCAGTGGCTTTCTTTCTCTGAAGGAAGTTTTTAAAAGCACTTGTAACACAATAAGGTTTTAATGCCAGAAGATGATGGGTGATAAATGGAAAAGACTTCCATGGTTAAATGAGTACTTGTTATTAACAAGTCTCCTCTCTCTTCACTGATGCATTCAGTTTTGTTTTTTTAATTTTTTTAACATACCATGTGAGGTTTTTCATAGCTAAAAAAGTTGCTTGTATGTTTTTATGAACCCACTAAACTTAAACAGATTTCTTTAGAAAAATAATGTGGATACATTTTGCTTTCTTCAGGCTCAAGAATGTTAAAATAGAAATGCTTTCTTGAATTCCCTCTCCTGGCTCAAGTTACTAGGTGGTCCCAAGTTACCAGAAGTAAAATTTATAAATCTAACCCCTAGTCTAGACATTTTCCAGCACTGACTGCAGTTCAAAAAATATTAATGTCTAGCCGGCAAAGTGAAATTCCCCCCAGTGATTTTGCAAATGACTAGAAAGTTAACCTTTTGCCAACTGCTCCTTCTGTGCATAGATGTTATTAAAAAGAATCTAGGCATTTATAACTAGGGCTTTTAAGACTGAAACACCTTGGCATGACCCTTTGTGTCTCCTTCTGTTTATTCAGGCTTGGCCTCTGTGGCTGGAATGTGTGAGCCTGAAAGGAGCTGCAGCATTAATGAAGACATTGGCCTAGGTTCAGCTTTTACCATTGCACATGAAATTGGTCACAAGTGAGTGAGTTTAAAATTAGAATATGTTTTAATTTATCACCTTTTAAATATTAGTTAATAATAGATGTAGTTTATTCTGTATTCTCTATTTTGATACTCCATGTTTCTCTATATGGTATTCATGTGTGGCAATACATATTATTTCGTATATATTACCATGGGCTTTAAATTTAGAACTGAAGACTCATTGTATAGCCTTTGATTTCATATTCCAGTTAAATCTGTCCATCTGAGACTTGACTCACAACCTTCCTACTCTGTTTCATATTTTTAAATATTTGGCTTTGAAAACTTTCTCTCCCCCCCTCACTTTTTTTTGGCCTTTCTCTATGAAAGTGGTTAAAAAGTAAATTTTTTTCCTCTTTTTAATTTTGTTGCAAATATAATTCAAACTATTATCACTGAAACATTGGTTCTGTTGTCAATATTCATATGCTGGAAGTTCTCTTTCACTCAAGCATGATCTATGTAAATCAGCCATAGAGCAGTCATAGTATCACTTGTTAAAGTATCATATAATTTTAAAGAGCATATTGTTATTACACTGATAAAATCTAAGTAGTGTTTTGTCTGTAAATATTTCAGGCATTTCCTCAAAAGACAGCACTGTTAGTACATTGTGATGACGCAAAATGATTGGGCACCTTTTTTTATCAAGAGGTTTCCTTCTTTATTTACATGGGTTGACCAGTACATTTCACTTATTAGCTGATGGAACTATTAAAAGTTCCAATGTGGACTGAAACTAAAGCTAGCAATCTGCTGATCAAAAAAAGGAGTTGGAAGTAAACAGTTATTTTTAGCCCATCAATTATGTGAGATAATCACTGGGCAACTATGTTCCCATTTATATTATGTATGAAAAAAACCACTTAATTTCTATTGTAGATGAATTTTAGAATTCAAAAGCAATTACATAATCTAAAAAGATCTGAATATAATTAATTAATTCATAATCACTCCTGACTTCCTTTCTCCAATCACTAAATATAATTGTTCTGAAATTCCTGTAAATAACAGCTTGTATAATAAATAGGTAACTTTGCTGTGAATTTGTAACATGTTTAACAAAAATTCCAGTCTTCCAATACAGTATTTTCTTTAATTATATGTCATACATCTAACATATTCACAGAATTACAATTATTAGGGTTGGAAGTGACCTCTGGAGATCGGATTGAGCCACTCAGGAGGTCACCAGAGCAGATGGCACAAGAACTACCTCGTTGAATGTCTCCAGAGAGGGACTCCACAACCTCCTGCAACCTTTCCAGTGCTGTGCTGCCCTCAATGTAAAGAGTTCTTCTCATCTTGAGTGAACATGTTGTGGTTTATTTTTTGGCATTGCTCTTGTCTGTTCCGAACTACTTTAAAGATGCACCATTCTTGGCACCTGCCTTTGAGATATTTGTGTATTTTACAATTTATTCAGATAACAAGTATTTAATCATGTGCAGCTATTTTATCATGCAATATGGGATATACCAGAATTGATTTGGAGAGCTTAGACTGGCTAGAATCTGAAAAAAAAAATCCATATAGTGATAGCATATATCCTGTGATCATAGGAACATTTTTTTACCCTCATTGTTTTCTGTGTTTGATATCTTTTGGCTTCCTATACATGAGGTCTTTTAAAATTCTGAAATCTCAGCTCTATTGAATTTCAGCTAATTCTATAGATGGCATGATATGTCAAATGCTGGTTTGAAAAGAAGCATATATAACATTCCTTTAGCTTATACAGTGCACAGTGATTAAAGGAAGTTGCACTCCAAGCTTGGTTTTAAGAACTAACATGCCATGTAAATACCATCAATAGAACCTGGGAAGAATACGTAGGCAAAAAGTGTTCACGATTCATGTTTTGTGGTAGCCACACTTCACCTGTCATTCTACTCATACTGTGATTGAATGCCCCTACATCTATGTCAAAATTGTTATTTCCTCTCAAACTCCTAGTTTCCAGTACCTACTAGAAGATATTTGCATATGTGAGTAGTATAATTGTCTCTGAGAACCTTGTAAACATTATTCTTTAACTGCACCTCTTTTCAGACATGGAATAGGAGATTGACTTAATTTTTAAGCAAAAAGTAGAAGCATTTAAGGGACATGTCTTAATTGAATACATAATATACAGCAGAAAAGCACACAATTACACAGAATCACAGTGTGGGTCAGGTTGGAAAGCAGGGTCATCCCAGAGCCCATAGCTCAGGTTATATTCAGATCAGTCTTGAATATCTCCAGTGAGGGAGACACCACAGCCTCTCTGGGCAATCTACTCTAGTGTCTGGTCAGCTGCACAGTAAAGATGTTTTTCTTCACTCACTTCATGTGGAGGTGGAACTTCCTGTGCATCAGTTTCTGTCCTATTACTCAGCATCTCTGAGAAGAGCCTAGCTCCATCCTCTGGGTACCTCCCCTTCAAATAGTTACAGACAGTGTAAAGAAATCTAAAGCATCTCTTCTCAAGGCTGAATGGGCCCAACTCTCTCTCAGCCTTTCCTCATAAGGGAGATGCTCCAGCATGCTAATGATCCTCAAACCTTTTTGCTGGAGCCACTCCAGGAGCTCCATGACTCTCTTGTCCTGAGGAGCCCAGAAGTGGACATGGCACTCCAGGTGAGACCTCACCAGGGCTGAGTGGAGGGGCAGGATCACCTTCCATGACCTGCTGGAATGCTCTTCCTAATGCCCCCTAGGACACCATTGGCCTTCTTGGCCACCAGGACACTCTGCTGGCTCATGGACAGTTTGCTGTCCGTTAGGACCCCCAGGTAATTTTTGTAGGTTATATGTAATTTTTGATAGGTTTTCCACTGTTTCTCCAAAATTAGATTTGTAAGCTTCCCTGATGGCAGTATGACTCAACTTGTTAGTAGTTTGTTGACTTATAGAGTGATGAGAAGTCACTAGATTGTTCACTCTGAATTTCTATATGTCATAGTGTGTTAAATTGAACTCATTTAACCTTGTATTGATCCAAACTGCTTCCATTTGGTTGAAGAATATTACCTAGGAAAGTATTTCTTGAAAACCTAAAGGGACTGGTAGTCTGATTGTAACAGTCAGTCATACTTTCTGTTAAATACTTACGGTATTTAATTTTTTTTTGCTTTCATTCCTTACCACTTAGTAAGCAGTAGCTTTTACATGTGTATAACCCAGTTTGGTACTGTTTAGCTGTGTGCAGTTCAGACTCCTAACCATCTGTTTTTATAGAACATGATACACTGTGATTGTTTCTTTTTTGAGGGCATAAACAATGGAGAAATGAACATTTTATGGTTGTTTCTCCCTAGCCATGGTTCAGAGAACAGCCTTTAATACTTTCAGTATTGCTTAGATGAATTTCGGAGTTGGCTCGGTAGACTTTAGAATAGTTTCTCTAGAAAACTCACTTTTGATTCTTGGCTTACAAAACGTATGCTTTCCTACCATTATATATTTCACACCAAAGATGCTTAAGATTTTTGGTTAGCAAAAGTCACAAACAGTGATTTATTGTACCAGGAGGGATAATTGAGTGTGTATCCCCTAAACTGTCAAGCAAAGTTTGACTTTTTCTTCTTGGTGAAGAGAGGTACTCTTTGAAGGTCTGGTCATGCTTTTCTTTCACACAAGTTGAACAACTTAAGATCCAGTCCCATTTTCTGTTTCCTTGCCAGCTGAATTAGGTTGCTTTCTGCTCTATGCTTTTCTTTTTTGGATACATTCTAAAATGTCTAGATTGTCCCATGCATGCTGTGCATCATTCTTAGTTGAACTGCTAAGGATTTCCAGATTCTACTTGCAGAATTATATTGGTAAAATAAGGGAATTGTACCATTTATTGTTGCAGTCTTATGGATGAGTTAGCTGAGATTAGAAAGAAAAAAAAAAGTGAAAAAGAATAAATAAAATAAAATTAGTTAAAAATAAAAGTGAATGTCAAAACACGAGGACTAGTCTTAGAACAGATTCTTCTCAAGGAAAATAAACCACAGAATAAACCATAGTTTCCCATAGAATTTGGAGTAAGGAAAGAACTTACTAATGACAGAAGCCATTGGGGGCTATATGAAAGGAGCTGGTAGACCAGAGTGGGAGCTGAAGCAGTTTCTGAAGCATGAGAACTTTGACTATCTTGACTTATAGATGAGGTAATGAATTTTAATTTTACAGTTTGACAGTTGTATCTTGATTTTAAAAAGTGTAAGAAATAATAAGAACATAGATGATAGTCCAACTGACTAAATTATCTTCAAGATAAAGAGCAGCAATCTTGAAGATCTTAAAGAGCAAGCATGTTTTTAGTTCTGAATTAACTCATACAGCTGAATTGTGCCTGCAATTCTAGCACTTTTTTAAAAGTTTCTTTTCAGCTTGTATGCAAAGTGAAAAATATTATGAATACTCCTTCTTCCATTTGACAAAGATGTTCTTAAGTGCTGGAGTAGAACTTGGAATCTGGAGGTACTTTCATAAAATACTTGTCTCTCTGTCATTGTTCAGTAAGCTTTGTGTTTGTATGGAATATGCCTTTGGTTGATTTGGGTCAGCTGGCCTGGTCATGCCCCTCCCAGAATCTTGCCCACTCCCACCACCTTTGATGGAGGAGGGAATGTCAGAGGGACAGTGCTGCTCGGTAGTGGCCACAACAGTGGTCTGTTATCAGCACCTGTCCAGCTTCTCATGCAAAGCGCAACACTGGAATGGCTGTGAGCTTTACCTTAGACCCCATACAGTGTTTGATCAGTGTGCTGTGTTTGCACAGTCAGGTTTTGGTACCAAGCCGGCTACAGGAATCTGCCAGAAGCTTCCTCCATGTCCCGCAATGTTGATGCTGGGAGGCTCCTGGATGGACTTGGCAAGGCAGGGCCCATCAGTGACTGTGGTAGGGCCTCTGAGATAACCCATTTTAGAAAGGGGGTAGAAAAATTGCTGCACAGCAGGAGTCAGAAAAGATGAGTGAGCATATGAGGAACAGTCCTGTGGACACCCAGGTCAGTGAGAAGGAGGGCCTAGAGGTGCTCCAGGCACCAGAGCTGAGGTTGCCCTGCAGCCCGTGGTGCAGCCCATGGTGAGGCAGCTGTGCCCCTGAGCCCAGGGAGGACCACAGGGATGCAGAGATCCACCTGCAGCCCATGGAGGTCTCCATGTTGGAGCAGGTGGATCCCTGGGAGAGGTGTGAACCATGGGAGGCTGTGCTGGAGCAGGATCCTGGCAGGACCTGTGGCCCATTGCGGGGAGGAGCCCTCACTGGGGCAGGATTGCTGGCAGGACTTTGACCCTGTGGGGACCCACACTGGCTCAGGCTGTGCTGAAAGACTGCACCCCATGGAAGGGACACACACTGGAGCAGTTCATGAGGGACTGCAGCCCATAGGAAGGACTCATATTGGCAAATTTAATGGAGAACTGTCTCCAGTGGATGGATGGGACTCTATGCTGGAGAAGGGAAGAGTGTGAGGCAGAAGAAGCAGCAGTGGTATGTAACTGACTATAATCCCCATTCTCCATTCAGGAGTAAATTTGAGCCTGGGAAGAAGGGGTGGATGGGGGAAAATTGTTTAAAGATTTAGTTCTTATTTCTCATCCTCCTGTTCTGATTTGATTGATAATAAAATTAAACTGATTTCAGCAAGTTGAATCTATTTGGCCCATGGTGGTAATTAGTGAGTGGTGTCTTCCTGTCCCACAAACCTTTCCTCATATTTTCTCTGTCCCCCCAGCATTTGGCATCCAGCCAGGGTCAAGTCACCTCAATCAGTCAAAACTCAGATGCATTGCAGAGCCTGAGTTTTAGTGAGATGTTTTCTAGAAGAAGGGCATGTCAAGAAATATATTCGTTGCACAGCTAGAAAGCATGTACTCCAGTCGGAGGTAATAGAGACACGTATATCAAACTTCACAAAGCTTTTTCAAAATTAGTTGAAACAAAGCTAGGATGAATTGCACTAACATCACCTCCTGTCAGCTCTCCAGTTGATGCTGCCATTGTTTTGTCTCTGATGATGATGTCTCTTTCTTCAGCTACAGCAGTGCTGACAGACTATCTGAAATCTACAGTGCATGAGTACCTCAACAGCAACCAGAATTCATTAAGCTTATTTCTGCTGGATGCCTAGGAGTGATGGAGTTCAAATGACTTGAATTTTAAGGGACAGTTTAACTAACTTTTTTAGTTTAAAGACCCCAAACCAAACCATAATGAAACCCAATCAAACCAAACCAAACCAAACAGCCAACAAAAAACCCCAACAAAAACCTTAATCAAAATGTGTCCACAAACCACATACAACCATTCATAATTGTTTTCTGACTCTCTCACCCCCCCCCCTTGTTTTTTCTAAAGTAACGTTGTTTTATGCCTGCTTTTATAATATAGCAGTTTTTGAAAAGTTTTCTCTGGGATTTCAGTTTTAATGCCATTCACATAAAATGAAACATCATACACATATGGCAAAACTCTCCCATTTTGTGACACATTTATGTTTAAAATATGAAAAAAAGTCTGTCTCTACATATCTATGAATTAATATTTGAAGTTTAGAATTTGCGATACTAAAAACTTTTCTAACATTAAAACATTAAACCACAGAAAGATCTCCAAATGCAGGAAATCAGCAGTTAAAGTTAAAATCCATGTTAAGACACGGAAATAGAAAGTGAAGTAACTAATTGATTCCTCTTTTGAGGAATATGCAGTGTTAGGTAGCTTCAGTACATGCTATCAGTGTTGGGAATCTAAAATTAAAATAAATTGATTTTTCAAGACAATACCTTTTGATTATTTATCCCTTCACTTGTAATGTAATTTCCATGCTGTTAGGAAGCTATAACTAATACTTTTATAACATTAGCTGGAAATATATGGAGGGCTACATGGAAAGAGAATTTTCTGTTAAGAGATGGTATGGGGAAAATATTCATAAAAGTGAAGAAAAAGTGCTTACCTTTGTTACTGAGAAAACATAAAATCTGATGATTCTGTGGTCTCCAAATTTTACCATTTCTTCATAACCATTGACAAATATTTCAATACTAGTGGACATGAGAGAAATTAATAAAATTGCCATTGATAACCACACAAAAATTGTACTTTTCCCACGTAGCTCATAGCTCTGATATTGTAGGGAAAACAATTCTATTATTCTTTAATAGTAGTTTATATTCATTTCAACATTTTTTGTTGTAACAAGATAATGTTGAAACATGCTAATTTTTCTTTCTTCTCTGTGATTTCTGTGTCTCTAAGAAAAGGTATATTAAACCCTGCCTATATTTGCAAATGTCGGGAAGCTGACAGTTCTAATTTTCAATGTTGGCCGTAAATAGATATTCGAAGCTATATGAAGTGTACATATTGATTTAAATTATACTTTTCAAATAATTATGAGAATGAATACAGCACACTGCCAAAATTACTTAATATAAATGTAATGAAAATTTTGTTACCTAATATAATCAACTCAGTTTCTCCAAGCAAATTATGATCCACCACTTAGATCTTCTATCAAATATGGGAATACTTGTTCAAGCATGACTACACTGTGCTAGAAAACTGCATTTAGAAAGTTTTAAAGTATTCTTCACTGGTGCACTTTATGACCCTTTCCTACCCTTTACTTCATTCTCCGTAAGTGTTAGATCTGTATGTCTAACATGCTGAGACACTGGAGGAAATACTTGCAATGTACCTAGGTCAAAATACTTTCTTGAAAATGGCCCATTTTACTCTTAGGATGTGTGCCTATCTCCTAGTACAAATAATTAATGCCATAAAATGCTTTAAAATGTAAGTTGCTTTTTTTTCCCCCCCCTTAGAAAGACAGGGTGTCAATTCTTTATCCTGAATCCAGGATGTTTATTCTTTATCCTTTATCTTTATGTAGTTTTTGAAGCTGTAAATCAGCTTCAGATAACAGACAAGAAGATCCAATGCTGGACATCACAATAATTCTCTTGCTTGTGTTCCTGTAACTTTTTTTGCTCACCTGAGTCACAATTCTGTCTCTGGCATACTTCCTTCTAATGCTGTTAAACAAGTGGCAGAGCAACACAAAAGACACTGCTTAAAAAAGCTGGGTCAAATTCATATAACCCATTAATTGGTAAGAAATAAGAAAAATTGTCTCTATTGTATGTAGAAAAATGAAACATTAGAAATCTGAATTCATTTCTGAATGCTCCAAACTCTGAGAAAGCTAGGAAATTTTTTGAGATGTGATAATTCGTACTTCAGCTAAATAACAGAGATAATTGGTTGAGAAATTGCATTTCACCAGAGTACCACTTTTCAGGCAACTTCAGTGCTAATAAAGTACATGTTACACAGAATAATCTCAGTGAAGGGTCTGGAGGTGTGCTCAGATTTGTGTGGATCTATCTTCTCTGGATCCTGTCTGGATAATATGTAACAACAGAAGTGTCTGGCTGTCTCACAAAAATAACTGCTGTAATTTCACATGCATCAGCAAGAAGTGTTTTGGCAGCCATAATGGTAATGGATACCAAACATATCAGTAACCACAGGAAATTTTAGGGACCTGCAAGGTTGGTTTCAGCAAGATAAAGGAAGAGTAGACAAGAAGTTTACATTCACATCCTTCCCTCTCCTTATACTCCAGGGTCTCTTCTTATCTATTGCTGTTTTATTCAGTGCAGCTGACACTAGTTACCTCCCTGTGATTTTTGAGGTTGGATCTTAGGTTGGATGTGTGTTACAAGTAATTCCCTTAGATAATTTTGTCAGATATAAGGAAAAACAGATTGCCAAAGGGAAAAAATCTGTTCAGTTACAGATGTTAGTAAGTGAAACAGGCAGTGAGCACTACTAGGATGTGTGTGGCCTTAGAATTTCTTAAGAAGTAATCAAAGTAGAGATTGCAGGAGAGTTTCAATTATAATTTTAAATTGTTAAAATTAAAGTGTTGCTGCTTTGCACAGTTCTTAAATGCAAAATAAGTGATCTCTTGAAATGAGGAGCCATAATGCTTGAAAACACAAGAGCTGCTAGGTTAAACATCCTTCCTTGAGATGGTAAGTGGAAAGATAATTTCACAGAATAACTTCTATGTCACCTGCAGAGATTTCAGTCTCTGCTCACTCATGTGGATGTTCTTGTAAAGACATAATTACACTGGTGGTTTTAGACAGGCTTTTTAAGCCAGTGAAAGGAATACAGTCTCTGTATGTTTAATGAGTCTGAAAAAGGTAGGCAAATTATAACAGTGGCTCCACTGTTATAATGGAATATTTTATGTTGCTTCCATTCTTCCCTACCTTTCTATGTCAATCCAATTGCAAACATGCTTTTGCAAAGACCTAGTTTTAGTGTTATGATGGCCAAATGTGACCAGCATGTTCTGATGGAAATAAAAACTGGTAATTTGGTCAGGAATGTGTTTCCATCTGCAATCCTGCCCATAGGAGTGCAATTACTGGACAGTAATGGCATGCTGCCACTACCATCTTTGGAAATGATGACAGTAATTGTAAAATCCCTCTGAAAACAACTGAAAAAGTTACCTGCACTTCATGATCAGTTTCCTCCTAAATTCAGAAGCAAGGGCAAGTACAAAAGCCCTCTTGGAAAGGAATAGATTATTTGGGTGAATGAATATTTATGAAAAAATGAGTATACCATTGGCTCATGGAAAGGCATTGATTGAGTTCCCATGTGCATCAGAAATTATGGCTTCCATTCACAGGCATTCTTTTTATAACACATACCACTACCACTGTCACCAACATAATCTTTTTCACAAAGAGAGTTGGTAGAAGCAAAGTTGCTAAACTGTGGAGTTGTTGTTTTATTTATATGCCCAAAAGACAAAAATTTAATTTCCCAGGGAGTTCAAGTCCGCAAATTTCTTAACAGATGGAGTACACCAACTAGGGATAAGCTGAATGTGAGAGATATGTAAGAATCAACCAATTCAACTCATTTCTGTAAAGGAGTAATGTATGGAGATTATTAAAAAATAAGGTTTTCTGTTTTAAGCAATGGTACAGAGACCACTCAAAAAGGAATGTTTCTGTTTGAAGTACCCCAAATTCTAGGAAATTATTGCCATTAAGAGCACATAAATAAAGCACATTTTTCATTGAAAATCTCTGGTTCAGTTTGTTACACAGGACATCTAAGTTCTTTCTTCTCTAATATGCAATAGATATTGATAACTGGTCATAGGAATCAACACTGGTCTGAAAGTTTCATTGCATTTCATACATTGTTCAGATGAGTTGATTAAAGCTGTGTTTTTCATATGTGGGGGGTATTCTTTATTTACTTATACAACAGTCTAAGGTGTTAGTCAGACCTTTCTAGTGTCTAATACAGTGTATGGCTTTCTGCATTTCTGAGATATCACAAACTGAGCCAGATTCATGCAGTCACTGCTGTAGAATAGGTATTCCTTAGGTAAACATCCCATAGGCAAGGAAGCCATACTTTTTTGATGATAAAGTCCTTTCTGAGCCTATGGAAACATCTCCCATTCACTGATGTTCTCTTCTTTTGGAAAGAATGGTTATCAACACCTTCCACTTGTGGGTTGTTATGATCATCTGAAGACGTTAAATAGTAGTCAAATGTATTGAAGCTCTCAGGGTAACATTTAAATCTTGGGTTTTTATACCACATTCTGGAACAATATGTTCAGGTTAATGTAACACCACTGACACTGCTTTCAATAAAGAAAGTGGCATGAACTTCCATGAGGGGGTATTGTCAGATTATTAACTGATAAATGGTCAGTCTCGTATCTGCTACCATTTGTGTGTTCTTGTAGCCAGTCCAAAATAACTGGGTGCCTCAACACGTTTGTGTTCCTGACTGTTAAGCAGGAAATCAGAGAGACAGTCTTTGAGCATACAGAAGACTCCAAAGACAGACCTCTTTGTATGTTTCTTGGAATCCAGAATCCCAGTTTGTTTTAAATCTCAGGCATTGTTTTAAATCTCTGTCTCATTATCAGGGAAGTTCCTGTGTGTCTCATTGTCTGCTCCTCTGATTTCCTAAGCCTTGTGCCCTATTTGAGAAGGAGTAATTTGACCAAAGCTTAATATTTAAAATCAATAAGAAATGAGGGAACACATTTTTCCCCCCAAATGATTGAGTGGAAGCTAACCAAAGACCGAGGTACTGGAGTTTTAGAAATGTGTGTACTATTGAGAAATACTCTGTTCAGGTGCCTCATTTATGTTACGCCCAATGTAAATATTGTTGATTGTCCTGAAAAAAGACAGTCTGCAATGCAAATCTGATGGTTCAAATAGTTGATCTGTGAATTTACTTCTAGTTTTAATTTAATAGTTGATGATCTACGGTTCAAAGGGTGTATTTCATTAGTGCA
The DNA here is from genome assembly GCA_009741485.1 of Malurus cyaneus samueli. Taxonomy (NCBI): domain Eukaryota; kingdom Metazoa; phylum Chordata; class Aves; order Passeriformes; family Maluridae; genus Malurus; species Malurus cyaneus. Next base: position 157,934 of record VKON01000311.1, on the reverse strand, counting down.
GGGTTTCTAAGACATAAGGATTCTTTAGCCACATTTTTTAACCATCATCTTTCTTGAAAGTTTAATTCTTGCCTGAAAATCTCTTTTGTCAGAGTTCCATCCAGAGGTTTCTTACTGTATTTTCTGCCCATTTTTTATTGTCTTCATTGTGACACTCTATGACAAAGCAAAGCTCCAAGAGAAGGGCTCCAAGTCACTCTGTGAGTAGATACAGAGAGGGAGTGTGTGTACAGGATGGCCCTAGCAATTGTAAAACCCATGTTCTCCTTGAATTATCATTTGCTCCAGTGTGCCTATATATACTGTATCGCTACAGCAAGAGCAGCTATTTGTCCTTTTTTTCCTAATCCAAGAGCCTGTGCTGTAATAAATATTCCTTATCCAGGTACCATATCAAATAAGGGCTTGAGTTCTCTGTATTCATCTTGCAAGAATACTGTTACATTTTCTTTAAAAGCTTTAGAAAGAAGGTTATGTAACTGTGCTATATTCTGAGATCTTAATAAACTAAGTAGAACTTAAGTGACCCTTGACTTAAGAGTTCTCCTGCACTGTGTTCTTTTAGGTCCAATGTGATTGCAGTAAAGGTGAGATTCTTTAAGAGGTTTTAAGAGGTATGTCATACTGTAATGAAAAGTAATGAGCTGTTTCTCTCCCTCTCTTTGAGCAGTTTTGGTATGAATCACGATGGAATTGGGAATTCCTGTGGGACCAAAGGTCATGAAGCAGCAAAGCTAATGGCAGCTCATATTACAGCAAACACCAATCCTTTCTCTTGGTCAGCCTGCAGTCGGGATTATATCACCAGCTTTTTAGAGTAAGTAATCTCTCAAGAATAAAGAGTTTTCAAAAAATTGACACTTTTTTGGGATCAGTTGCAGAGATATTGTGACATGTTCTGATGGTTTACGTTTTTATAATGAATAGACAGAAATACAGTGAGTCATTTAAGACTCTTTCTGTAGGGCATTATTTCTATGTAATAGCAAAAGCTTCATTTGCTCCACTCCCCACCTTAACAGATCTCACTATATTTTTAATCTACTCAAAACATTTTGAAGTGCTGATCATACCTCATTACTTCATTAATCTGAAAGTGAGAAATAGAAAAGAGCGGAATTTGTCTATGCATCATGTTTTGCATGCGTACATAATGTGAGAATGGCATAGATCTTCATATTAGTACCTTAAAATTCTGATAACCTCTACTTTTGTGGTAATTTTTATCCAGAAGTAGATTGATACCTGAAATTTCACTATGAAAAAGTTCAAACAGTCCAAATATGTTATTCACAGAAGTGTACTCATGTCAATATGTACATTGGTCTAGATGATTCATAATGTATGTGTTTTAAATCGTGAGTACAAGTACATATTAACCATGAGTTCACTGAGAACAGGTTAATAACAGGTTTTTTTAGATACTGAAAGATGGGGTTTATTGGAGGCAAGTAACGGTTGGTAGGTTCAGTGTCATCAGTGCAATCATTGCCTTAAGAAATACAGGTTGTTCAATAATTGAGACACTTACTGTGTTTTAAGAGATGGACTTAAACCAATCCAGTGTCTAACTGTGAGGTTATTAAAAACAAAATGAGCATTTCAGGGAACCTCATAATCAAGCATTGTGTTCCGAATCTGAAGGGACTCATCCAAACCGAAACATTTAGGTTGGTTCAAATGTAGCTTCCCACACAATGCAGAGGATCACTGACTTGGGGTGGCAGGGTGCTTGAGCTTCCTACAGAGAAAGTGAGTAGAGACAGACAATACTGGTGCTATTCAGAGGAAGAAAACTTATCAGTTACTGTAATAGTTAAGGCATTTGGTATCACACCACTGAACTGTGAAGCACCAGTTTTATGTACTGATGTATTTAAGATGAATGTCTGAACTAAAGCAATAAATGAGTAAATGATCCTTACCTTATATGTGTGATACAGATGTCTCACTAATTTCATTAGAGATACAGATGTTTCACAAATTTCATTTGCTGAGAGTATATATATATATATATATATATATATAATATATTTGTAATATTTTAACACTAGCATTGTTAAAAAAATGTACATAGTTGTTTTGTTTCTAATTACCAATTACTTATGTAATTCAATGCTGTTCCCATTAGCAGTTTTTCTAGTGTGTCATTGAGCCTGTAACTGTGAAAAAGAATATGATTTCATATCTCTTCTGAGATTATTTGCAGCTTTATAGTTCTGACTGTAAACTTACAGTTCAGTATTTCCTTGTAGTTTTGGGAGCTTGTTCTTCTTACACTTCTGCTGTTCTCTGTCTCATTTACTCTATTTGTTGCTCTTCTCCGAAAAACTCCTTTTTATCATAGTCCTGATAATGTTGTCTATTGATGAGGACATAATTTCAACATAAATGAAGAAGTTATTTCTAATTTAAAGATTTAGAAAAGAAACATGATAAATTCCATGGTTGTGTTATCAGAAAATATAATAGAGCTGGACATTTGTTCATAAAGTTCCTGCACAGTGTCAAACTTTAGCCTGATGTATGCAGTAGTCTATCAAATTTTTACTGCCAATTAAAAACATTTTCATCTTGAGCATTATTTACATTGTGGGTTTTTTATGATTCATTTTATTATTTATTTATTATTATTACTGATAGCATCCCATATCTTCATTCTTTAGATTTGATTTATGTTAAGTTTAATTTTGAAGTCTGTGTGATGGCAGTGAAATTGCAGTTATATTAACCTAAAGCCAGAAATACTCTGTTGAATCTGTTCCCATAGTTCTAATCTCTTCAGGTTTTTTTTGAGATACTTTTCTATCATTACCATTGTTTGCAATTCTTCTTAAATGACTTCCACCTATGAATTTCACCAAAGAAATCTGTACTGAGGATACTGAGTGATACTTGAGCTAGAGTAAACCAAAAATCTATACGTAGCAGATTCAGTAATTGCTTATTTTTTATAATACTTTAGCTGTACTTTTGTAACCTGGAATGGAGATGTTATTTTTTTTCAAAGCCAACTTGGACACACATTATTTTTCACATTGCAATTTTTATAGGTTTACCAGTTGTATAGGATACTGTGTTAAATACTGTACTAGGAGTTAAATATAACTTTTCTTTCATCTACTAATTCTGCTACCTGTTTTTAGAAGTATCAGATTTCTCAAACATGATCTTTTGATTATAAATCCATCCTTCTTATTGTCTTTGGATCTAATATCCTATAAATGAATTGATTCTTTTTTTTGCTGTTAGAGTAATGCAAATATCTGCTGGACAACTGTGTCAGAATCTAAAATCACTTTTTATCCATTCACACCTTTCCTTAAGATAGAACAGCTCTAAAGGCAGAAAAAATCCTGTTGCAAGTAGATGCAAAGTAAAATAGCAAGTTTCATGTGGCAACATTTCCTTAACTGCTTTTAGAAGAGCAGAACAGTCTGCATAATGACAGGGTAAATTACTCTTTTTTTTTCTAATAGTTCTTCATAGCTTAGCAACAGATGAGAAAAATGCTGGTTTAGAACTTTAGAGGCCAAACTGGTTTGGAATTTCATTTAGCTATCAAGAAAGATAGGACAAGAGAGTAATAAATGCAGATGCCCAAGCAGAAACGTGGTCTCTGAGAACTTTTAGATTTACTTCTTTGGACCTGGGTACAAGTTAATGCAACAGGGATGGATTTTGATAGAAGCTCATTACATGTTCACAATATTTTATGGTAAGGTGGATGTGGATTTACTAGTTTGCTAGCTCGGGTCACCACTTGCTATGGCAGTTTTGCACTGAGGAGTAACCATTAAGTATCACTTGGAGGATACCAGTTCAGTCAGGCAGTAGTTGGGAGAGCAGATTAGTTTGCAGGAGTGCTAGGTAGAAGATGAATATGGCTCTGAGAATGATAATAAGCCAAAGCAAAGTTGTGTATTGCTAATAGATCTATTAAAACTCCCAGCAAGGATGGTCAACTATTGCAGATACTGCAATGGCCAAAGGAATTTTTTCTTTCTGGAGTAAAAGTTCCTTGAAGCGCTTAGTAATTATTGTCTATCAAGCTATTTGATAGAGTGAAAGATTGACACAATTCAGTTTATCAACAGAATTGTTCATAAGTGCTTTGCAATGGCTGTAAATTTCACTAAAATTGTATTGGAACTAATTACAGAAATACTGACTGAGAATTGAAGGTTTGGAGACCAATCTCAGAGGAAAGAAATTCCCATAAGATTAGTAGAAACCTGTAATATCTGTCCATAGGAGAAAGGAACCAAGGCTAAAATTTTTTTTAGTGACTGAAAAACAATGAGTATAAATTTCATTCTAAGCAACATGTGTATATAGATATACTACTTCAATATTTTGTTATGATAAAGCCTGTGTAATTTCTGGGATTGCTGTTTATTTTTCTTGTCAGTATCAGATATATATATATTAAAATATATATAGAATAAATAAATATTAATAAATATGAGATTATGAATTATTAAATTTTTTTTTTTTTTAAAGAAAGAATGCAAATAGATCCCCCATAAATTTACTTTTCTGAGCAATGTGCAGAATTTATCCATTAATGTCACGTAAAGCAGCTTTTGTAACCTGTACAAAACTATATTCTGGTGCTTTTAAAGAAACAGTTTTTACTTAAAATATGAAGTAAGTATTCTGTTTGGAGGCAGATGTATAGGCAGTAAATAATTCATGGTTTCTATCAGTATGTAACAAATGTTTTGTCAATAATTTTACAATTGCTTTTTCCATATTTATTTGTTAGATGTTAGAACTACATAACATTATATATAATCAATATATTTAATAGTTTGTTCATAATAATTTGACTATAGCAGATATACAAAAATATTTATAGTACATTTAATTTGTGATAATTAAGTGTAACTTGTATTATAGTCCACAATCATTATTATGATGAGACCATTCTGTAACATTTAAAACCAGTTTTCAGAGCTGGCATTCTGGGGTATTTTCTTCAACCAGTGAAGGAGTTGTGTTATACTGTGTAAATTGGGATATTTGGAATAGGTACTTGTGATAGGAACATGTACCCTGAGAGATCTACATCCAAAGTTTTTGCTTTTTCTTTTCACTGGTCTTGGATACAACTGTGATGTCTGTGATGAGGTGGTGATCCTGAGTTTTGTGTTCAGTCTGTAAAGATTTAGAAACATTTAATCCCTATTGGTGTTAATTTAGTTGAGCAGTTACAGCATTTTGAAATCTTAAGCTTTCATAGAAGGTTCTAGTGTGCTTGATATCCTTTTAAACAGCAGAATAATTTGCTGTCCTGTGATATTAAAATACAGAAAAATGTTTAAATTATATTGTAGAATGTTTTAAAATTATCTCTGGAGATACTATGCTGGATTACTGGGATGAAATGGCATCAAATTTAGATGTTTTATAATTGAAAAAAGTCCCAGTATGTCCCATAAAGCTTCACGAAATTTACCTAAAATTAGGAAAATGAAGATAGTCTTTGAGTATAGTAAGTACCTTGTACAGTAGCAGAATGCAATGATCAGTTCTAGATCATCGCATTTCTGTTGCAGAAATTAAGATTTATCTACCCCTTGTTAAAATATGTAGATGCTGTGTGGGGATGTCTGGTATATTTTTTGGTATATATGCTTCCTATAGAAGATAAGATCACAAAGCACTTGTGAGTAAAAATTTTCTAAAATTGTGGATATGAA
>VKON01000311.1:73253-152204 GCA_009741485.1 Malurus cyaneus samueli | reverse complement strand
CAGTGGTTGGGAATCTAAAATTTAAAATAAATGATTTTTCAAGGACAATACCTTTTGATTATTTATCCCTTCACTTAGTAAATAGTTATTTCCATGCTGTGGAAGCTATTAAACTAATACTGTTTAATAACATTATGAAAATTATGTAGGGTACATTGAAGACGAATTTCTGTTAAAGAATGGAATGGGGAAAATAGTCATAAAATGTGAAGAAAAAGTGACTTACCTTTGTTTACTGAAGAAACATAAATCTGATGATTCTGTGGTCTCCAAATTCTTACCAGTCTTCATACCATTGGACAAATATTCACACGACGATGGAGGCATGAGAGAAATAATAAATTGCCATTGATAACCCACAAAATTGTACTTTTCCCACGTAGCTCATAGCTCTGATATTGTAGGGAAAACAATTCTATTATCTTTTAATAGTAGTTTATATTCATATTCAACCATTTTGTTGAACAAGATAATGTTGAAACATGCTAATTTTTCTTTTTCTCTTGTGATTTTTCTGCTGTCTCTAAGAAAAGTATATTAAAACCCTGCCTATATTTGCAAATGTCGCGGAAGCTGACAGTTCTAATTTTCAATGTTGGCCGTAAATAGAATTCGAAAGCTATATGAAGTGTACATATTGATATTAATTATACTTTTCAAATAATTATGAGAATGAATACAGCACACTGCCAAAATACTAATTAAATGTAATGAAAAATTTTTTACCTAATATAATCAACTCAGTTTCTCCAAGCAAATTATGATCCACCACTTAGATCTTCTATCAAATATGGGAATACTTGTTTCAAGCATGATACACTGTGCTAGAAACTGCATTTAGAAAGTTTTAAAGTATTCTTCACTGGTGCACTTTATGACCCTTTCCTACCTTACTTCATTCTCCGTAAGTTTAGATCTGTATGTCTACATGCTGAGACACTGGAGGAAATACTTGCAATGTACCTAGGTCAAAATACTTTCTTGAAAATGGGCCCCATTTTACTCTTAGGAGTGTTGCCTATCTCCTAGTACAAATAATAATGCCATAAATGCTTTAAAATGTAAGTTGCTTTTTTTTCCCCCCCTTAGAAAACAGGGTGCAATTCTTTATTCCTGATCCAGGATGTTTATTCTTTATCCTTTATCTTTATGTAGTTTTGAGCTGTAAATCAGCTTCAGAATACAGACAAGAAGTCCAATGCTGGACAATCACAATAATCTCTTGCTTGTGTTCTGTAACTTTTTTTGCTCACCTGAGTCACATTCTGTCTCTGGCATACTTCCTTCTTAATGCTGTTAAACAAGTGGCAAGCAACACAAAAGACACTGCTTAAAAAATGGGGTCAAATTCATATAACCCATTAATTTGGTAAGAAATAAGAAAATTGTCTCTATAGTGTTGGAAGAAAAATGAACATTAGAAATCTGAATTCATTTCTGAATGCTCCAACTCTGAGAAAGCTAGGAAATTTTTTGAGATGTGATAATTCGTACTTCAGCTAAATAACAGAGATATTGGTTGAGGGAATGCATTTCACCGAGTACCACTTTTCAGGCAACTTCAGTGCTAATAAAGTACATGTTACACGACATAATCTCAGTGAAGGGTCTGGAGGTGTGCTCAGATTTGTGTGGGATCTATCTTCTCTGGATCTGTCTGGATAATATGTAACAACAGAAGTGTCTGGCTGTCTCAAAAAATAACTGCTGTAATTTCACATGCATCAGCAAAGAAGTGTTTTTGCGCAGCCATAATGGTAATGGATACCAAACATATCAGTAACCACCAGAAATTTTAGGGACTGCAAGGTTGGTTTCAGCAAGATAAAGGAAGAGTAGACAAGAAGTTTACATTCACATCCTTCCCTCTCTTATACTCCAGGGTCTTCTTTATCTATTGCTTTTATTCAGTGAGCTGACACTAGTTACCTCCTGTGATTTTTGAGGTTGATCTTAGTTGGTGTGTGTTACAAGTATTCCTTAATAATTTTGTCAGATATAAGGAAAACAGATTGCCAAAGGGAAAAATGTTCAGTTACAGATGTTAGTAAGTGAACAGGCAGTGAGCACTACTAGGATGTGTGTGGCCTTAGAATTCTTAAGAAGTATCAAAGTAAGATTGCAGGAGAGTTTCAATATATAATTTTAAATGTTAAATTAAAGTGTTTGCTGCTTTGCACAGTTCTTAAATGCAAAATAAGTGATCTCTTGAAATGAGGAGCCATAATGCTTGAAAACAAGAGCTGCTAGGTTAAACATCTTCCTTGAGATGGTAAGTGGAAAGATAATTTCACAGAATAACTTCTATGTCACTGCAGAGATTTCAGTCTCTGCTCACTCATGTGGATGTTCTTGTAAAGACATAATTACATGTGGTTTTAACAGGCTTTTTAAGCCAGGAAAAGGAATACAGTCTCTGTATGTTTTAATGAGTCTGAAAAAGGTAGGCAATTATAACAGTGGCTCCACTTTATAATGGAATATTTTATGTTGCTTCCATTCTTCCCTACCTTTCTATGTCTCCGATTGGACAGTGTGCAAGACCTTGTTTTAGTGTTATGATGGCCAAATGTGACCAGCATTTCTGATGGAAATAAAAACTGGTAATTTGGTCAGGAATGTGTTTCATCTGCAATCCTGGCCATAGGAGTGCAATTACTGGGACAGTAATGGCATGCTGCCACTACCACTTGGAAATGATGACGTAAATTGTAAAATCCCTCTGAAAACAACTGAAAAAGTTACCTGCACTTCATGATCAGTTTCCCCTAAATTCAGAAGCAAGGGCAAGTACAAAGCCTCTTGGAAAGGAATAGATATTTGGGTGATATGAATATTATGAGAAAAATGAGTATACATGTGGCTCATGGAAAGGCATTGATTAGTTCCCATGTGCATCAGAAATTATGGCTTCCATTCACAAGGCATTCTTTTTATACACTACACTACCACTGTCACCAACATAATCTTTTCACAAAAGAGAGTTGGTAGAAGCAAAGTTGCTAAACTGTGGAGTTTTGTTTTATTTATATGCCAAAAGACAAAATTTAATTCCCAGGGAGTTCAAGTCCGCAAATTTCTTAACAGATGGAGTACACCAACTAGGATAAGCTGAATGTGAGAGATATGTAAGAATCAACCAATTCAAACTCATTTCTGTAAGGAGTAATGTATGGAGATATTAAAAAATAAGGTTTTCTGTTTTAGCAATGGTACAGAGACCACTCAAAAAGGAATGTTTCGTTTGAAGTACCCCAATTCTAGGAAATTATTGCCATTAAGAGCACATAAAATAAGCACATTTTCATTGAAATCTCTGGTTCAGTTTGTTACACAGGACATCTAAGTCTTTCTTCTCTATATGCAATAGATATTGATAACTGGTCATAGGAATCAACACTGGTCTGAAAGTTTCATTGCATTTCATACATTGTTCAGATGAGGATTAAAGCTGTGTTTTCAATGTGGGGGTTATTCTTTATTTACTTATACAACAGTCTAAGGTGTTAGCAGGACCTTTGTAGTGTCTAATACAGTGTATGGCTTTCTGCATTTCTGAGATATCACAAACTGAGCCAGATTCATGCAGTCACTGCTGTAGAATAGGTATCCTTAGGTAAACATCCCATAGGCAAGGAACCATACTTTTTGTGATTAAGTCCTTTGAGCCTATGGAAACATCTCCCATTCACTGATGTTCTCTTCTTTTGGAAAGAATGGTTATCACACCTTCCACCTTGTGGGTTGTATGAATCATCTGAAGACGTTAAATAGTAGTCAAATGTATTGAAGCTCTCAGGTAACATTTAAATCTTGGGTTTTTATACCACATTCTGGAACAATATGTTCAGGTTAATGTAACACCACTGACACGCTTTAAATAAAGAAAGTGGCATAACTTCCATGAGGGGTGTATGTCAGATTATTAACTGATAAATGGTCAGTCTCGTATCTGCTACCATTGTGTGTGTTCTTGTAGCCAGTCCAAAATAACTGGGTGCCTCAACACGTTTGTGTTCCTGACTTGTTAAGCAGGAAATCAGAGAGACAGTCTTTGAGCATACAGAAGACTCCAAAGACAGACCTCTTTTGTAGTTTCTTGGAATCCAGAATCCAGTTTGTTTTAAAATTCAGGCATTGTTTAAATCCTCTGTCTCTATTACAGGGAAGTTCTGTGTTCTCATTGTCTGCTCCTCTGATTCCTAAGCCTTGTGCCCTATTTGAGAAGGAGTAATTTGACCAAAGCTTAATATTTAAAATCAATAAGAAATGAGGGAACACATTTTTCCCCCCAAATGATTGAGTGGAAGCTAACCAAAGACCGAGGTACTGGAGTTTTAGAAAATGTGTGTACTATGAAATACTCTGTTCAGGTGCCTCATTTTGTTACGCCCAATGAAATATTGTTGATTGTCCTGAAAAAAGACAGTCTGCAATGCAATCTGAGGTTAAATAGTTGATCGTGAATTACTTCTAGGGTTTAATTTAATAGTTGATGATCTACGGTCAAAGGGGTATTTCATTAGTGCAGGGTTTCTAGACTAAGGATTCTTTAGCCACATTTTTAACCATCATCTTCTTGAAAGTTTTATTCTTGCCTGAAATCTCTTTTGTCAGAGTCCATCCAGAGGTTTCTTACTGTATTTCATGCCATTTTTATTGTCTTCATTGTGGACACTCTATGACACAAGCAAAGCTCCAAGAGAAGGCTCCAAGTCACTCTGTGAGTTAGAACAGAGAGGAGTGTGTGTACAGGATGGCCCTAGCAATTGTAAAACCCATGTCTCCTTGAATTACATTTGCTCCAGTGTGCATATATACTGTTATCGCTACAGCAAGAGCAGCTTATTTTCCTTTTTCCTAATCCAAGAGCCTGTGCTGTAATAAATATTCTTATCCAGGTACCATATCAAATAAGGGCTTGAGTTCTCTGTATTCATCTTGCAAGAATACTGTTACATTTTCTTTAAAAGCTTAGAAAGAAGGTTATGTAACTGTGCTATATTCTGAGATCTTAATAAACTAAGTAGAACTTAAGTGACCCTTGACTTAAGAGTTCTCCGCACTGTGTTCTTTTAGGTCCAATGTGATTGCAGTAAGGTGAGATTCTTTAAGAGGTTTTAAGAGTATGTCTACTGTAATGAAAGTAATGAGCTGTTTCTTCTCCCTCTCTCTTGAGCAGTTTTGGTATGAATCACGATGGAATTGGGAATTCCTGTGGGACCAAAGGTCATGAAGCAGCAAAGCTAATGGCAGCTAATTACAGCAAACACAATCCTTCTTGGTCAGCCTGCAGTCGGGATTATATCACCAGCTTTTTAGAGTAAGTAATCTCTCAAGAATAAGAGTTTTCAAAAATTGACACTTTTTTGGGATCAGTTGCAGAGATATTGTGACATGTTCTGATGGTTTACGTTTTATAATGAATAGACAGAAATACAGTGAGTCATTTAAGCACTCTTTCTGTAGGGCATTATTTCTATGTAATAGCAAAAGCTTCATTTGCTCCACTCCCACCTTAACAGATCTCACTATATTTTAATCTACTCAAACATTTTGAAGTGCTGATCATACCTCATTACTTCATTAATCTGAAGTGAGAAATAGAAAAGAGCGGAATTTGTCTATGCATCATGTTTTGCATGCGTACATAATGTGAGAATGGCATAGATCTTCATATTAGTACCTTAAAATTTTGGATAACCTCTACTTTTGTGGTAATTTTTATCCAGAAGTAGATTGATACCTGAAATTTCACTATGAAAAAGTTCAAACAGTCCAAATATGTTTTCACAGAAGTGTACTCATGTCAATATGTACATTGGTCTAGATGATTCATAATGTATGGTTTTAAAATCGTGGAGTACAGTACATATTAACCATGAGTTCACTGAGAACAGGTTAATACAGTTTTTTTAGATACTGAAAGATGGGTTTATTGGAGGCAAGTACGGTTGGTAGGTTCAGTGTCATCAGTGCATCATGCCTAAGAAATACAGGTTGTTCAATAATTAGGACACTTACTGTGTTTAAGAGATGGACTTAAACCAATCCAGTGTCTAACTGTGAGGTTATTAAAAACAAAATGAGCATTTCAGGAAACCTCATAATCAAGCATTGTGTTCCGAATCTGAAGGGACTCATATCCAAACCGAAACATTTAGGTTGGTTCAATGTAGCTTCCCACACAATGCAGAGGATCACTGACTTGGGGTGGCAGGGTGCTTGAGTTCCTACAGAGAAAGTGAGTAGAGACAGACAATACTGGTGCTATTCAGAGGAAGAATTATCAGTTACTGTAATAGTTAGGCATTTGGTATCACACCACTGAACTGTGAAGCACCAGTTTTATGTACTGATGTATTTAAGATGAATGTCTGAACTAAAGCAATAAATGAGTAAATGATCCTTACCTTATATGTGTGATACAGATGTCTCACTAATTTCATTAGAGATACAGATGTTTCACATAATTTCATTTGCTGAGAGTTAATATATATATATATATAATATACATATATTTGTAATTTTTAAACACTAGCATTGTTTAAAAAATGTACATAGTTGTTTGTTTTCTAATTACCAATTACTTATGTTAATTCAATGCTGTTCCCATTAGCAGTTTTCTAGTGTGTCATTGGAGCCTGTAACTGTGAAAAGAATATGATTTTCATATCTCTTCTGAGATTATTTGCAGCTTTATAGTTCTGACTGTAAATTACAGTTCAGGTATTTCCTTGTAGTTTTGGGAGCTTGTTCTTCTTACACTTCTGCTGTTCTCTGTCTCATTTACTTCTATTTGTTGCTCTTCTCGAAAAAACTCCTTTTTGATCCTAGTCCTGTAATGTTTCTATTGATGAGGACATAATTCAACATAAAATGAAGAAGTTATTTCTAATTTAAAGATTTAGGAAAAGAAACATGATAAAATTCCATGGTTTGTGTATTCAGAAATATAATAGAGCTGGACATTTGTTCATAAAGTTCCTGCACAGTGTCAAACTTTAGCCTGATGTATGCAGTAGTCTATCAAATTTTTACCAATTAAAAACATTTCATCTTGAGCATATTTCATTGTGGGTTTTTATGATTCATTTATTATTTATTTATTATTATTACTGATAGCATCCCCATTATTCTTTTCCATTCTTTAGATTTGATTTATGTTAAGTTAATTTTGAAGTCTGTGTTGGATGGCAGGAAATTGCAGTTATATTAACCTAAGCCAGAAATACTCTGTTGAATCTGTTCCCATATTCTATCTCTTCAGGTTTTTTTGAGATACTTTTCTATCATTACCATTGTTTGCAATTCTTCTTAAATGACTTCCACCTATGAATTTCACAAAGAAATCTGTACTGAGGATACTAGGTGATACTTGAGCTAGAGTAAACCAAAATCTATACGTAGCAGATTCAGTATTGCTTATTTTTTATATACTTTAGCTGTACTTTTGTAACCTGGAATGGAGATGTTATTTTTTTTCAAAGCCAACTTGGACACACATTATTTTTCACATTGCAATTTTTATAGGGTTACCAGTTGTATAGGATACTGTGTTAATACTGTACTAGGAGTTAAATATAACTTTTCTTTCATCTACTAATTCTGCTACCTGTTTTAGAAGTATCAGATTTCTCAACATGATCTTTTGATTATAAATCCATCCTTCTTATTGTCTTTGGATCTATATTCCTATAAATGAATTGATTCTTTTTTTTTGCTGTTAGGTAATGCAAATATCTGCTGGACAACTGTGTCAGAATCTAAAATCACTTTTTATCCATTCACACCTTCCTTAAGATAGAACAGCTCTAAGGCAAGAAAAATCCTGTTGCAAGTAGATGCAAAGTAAAATAGCAAGTTTCATGTGGCAACTTCCTTAACTGCTTTTAGAAGAGCAGAACAGTCTGCTAATGACGGGTAAATTACTCTTTTTTTTTCTAATAGTTCTTCATAGCTTAGCAACAGATGAGAAAAATGCTGGTTTAGAACTTTAGAGGCCAAACTGGTTTGGAATTTCATTTAGCTATCAAGAAAAGATAGGACAAGAGAGTAATAAATGCAGATGCCCAAGCAGAACGTGGTCTCTGAGAACTTTTAGATTTACTTCTTTGGACCTGGGTACAAGTTATGCAACAGAGGATGTTGATGATAAGCTCATTACATGTTCAAATATTTTATGGTAAGGTGGATGTTGGATTTACTAGTTTGCTAGCTCGGGTCACCACTTGCTATGGCAGTTTTGCACTGAGGAGTAACCATTAAGTATCACTTGGAGGATACCAGTTGTCAGGCAGTAGTTGGAGAGCAGATTAGTTTGCAGGAGTGCTAGGTAGAGATGAATATGGCTCTGAGAATGATAATAGCCAAAGCAAAGTTGTGTATTGCTATAGATCTATTAAAACTCCCAGCAAGGATGGTCACTATTGCAGATACTGCAATGGCCAAAGAATTTTTTCTTTCGAGAAAAGTTCCTTGAACGCTTTAGTATTATTGTCTATTAAGCATTTGATAGAGTGAAAGATTGACACAATTCAGTTTATCAAGAATGTTCATAGTGCTTTGCAATGGCTGTAAATTTCACTAAAATGTATTGGAACTAATTACAGAAATACTGACTGAGAATTGAAGGTTTGGAGACCAATCTCAGAGAAAGAAATCCCATAAGATTAGTAGAAACCTGTAATATCTGTCCATAGGAGAAAGGAACCAAGGCTAAAATTTTTTTAGTGACTGGAAAAACAATGAGTATAAATTTCATTCTAAGCAACATGTGTATATAGATATACTACTTCAATATTTTGTTATGATAAAGCCTGTGTAATTTCTGGGATTGCTGTTTATTTTTCTTGTCAGTATCAGATAGGAGAGGAATTGAAGAAGACAAGGTGGCCAGCTCTGTCTTTTAAAGGCAAGACTCTCTTCTGAAGGTGGAGGAGAACCAGAGTCTTAAAATCTTTCAGTAAGATCTATCACAATAAATTCTTGGAGAGACTACAATTTTCATACAGCAGGGTTTAGATCTTAGGCTACAACTTTCTAACTCAGGAAGGGAGCCAAAACTATCTTGGTCCAAGCAAGTCCCTGCAGACAATATAGAAAAAAAAATCATTCAGTGTTCTGGTCCAGACATCATCTACCCATGAATCTTGAACATACAAATGGATACACAAGGTCAATATAGGATATATCTATATATACCTCATATGCTATCTGTAGCACTTTGGCCAGTTCGTTCCTGTTCCAGAAATGTAAAATAACTTCTGGAAAAAGCCTAAACCAAGACTAGTCTTGAAAGATAAAATCACATCGTCCATATCAAAACATAGGATCTCTTCTACAAATCAGTGAAGAATTTGGAGAATTTGTAGAAATGAAAAAGTTTACATTCTGTATGATATGTTGGCCTACAATTTGGATTATAATTTGCTACTTTTCTTTAAAGAATAGTAATATTTTAAATTATTTATTAATAGGTAATTGAAATAAAATGTGTTCTCCTTGCTATAGATTTCTGAAACTCTGAAAGTCTTATGTTTTACTTAAAGGCTACCTAGTTGAAAAAAATACCTTAGAGCCTCTGTAATAATGGGATGGCAATATGGCTTTGAGTGTTGACTTTGCAAGTATTACTCTTTGTCTACCTTTTGGGTTATTTAAATTTAATGAAACTATTAAGAAATAGAATGAGAAGCAGATTTCCATTAACTTATTTGTAGTATCTCTGATGAAATACATGATTGGTCAGTATTTTACAGTGTAACATCTCCTGAACTCTTTTGGTAGGAGATTGGTTTTGATAGATGAGCCAATAGATTTTCTGTAGTATGGCTGCTGGATAATCATTCAAATCAATAAAATAATGTTTTGGAACTAGATAAAGTATGGAGGATATATGCATTAAAGAAACAACAAATTACTACCACCAGCAAAACGAAAATTGAGTGTGATGACAATCGGTGTGCAAATTGCAAAGTCTTTGGTATGAAATAGATAAGAAGAACCTTGCACAAAAGATTGAAAAGAAGTGTATGTTATCACTCGAGTGAGTGGTAAATCTGAATTTCCCTGCCATTCAAGAAAGCTTCCTTTTAGTAATTGCATTCAGGTTCGTTTATTTTTAAACATACTACTCCAAATCACAATTCTTTTACTTATGTCCAGATTCTCCAAATATTTATGCATAGATCCATATACTTCTGAGCAATGTGCAGAATTTATCCATTAATGTCACGTAAAGCCAGCTTTGTAACCTGTACAAAACTATATTCTGGTGCTCTAAAAGAAACAGTTTTGGTATTTGGGACATTCTTTCCTATCTTTTTTTTTACATGTACACTTTTGTAGGCCTGAATGTTACTAAGTATTAGATCTCTGTTTATAAAGTTCTCCAAAACCGTTTTTCTACTTGGAGCCTTTTGGTTCATTCCTGTAGCATGATTTTTTTTCTCAA
Organism: Malurus cyaneus samueli; assembly: GCA_009741485.1. Lineage (NCBI taxonomy): Eukaryota > Metazoa > Chordata > Aves > Passeriformes > Maluridae > Malurus > Malurus cyaneus. The sequence continues at coordinate 141,748 of VKON01000311.1, read as the reverse complement.
GTATCTGTGTTTTGCTTTGATGGAACAAAGAAAGAGAGAAGAACAGGTACAAACATACAAGAGTATTAGACCATTCCCAAGTCCTGTAAAAGTTTTCTGAAAAGGTTATGTGGTCCTCAGCCTGCATTCATCCTTTGCACAACTTTGGTCAGGAAAGTTACCAAAGGAAAGTCTCTGGTTTTATTAACGTGTTTATAACACATGCCATTTCTTTTCCAGGATATTTCAGTTCACACAATACAGTATTGGGTCATTTTTGCTCAACTAAAATAATAGATAAATAATAGAACTGAAGCAGAAGGAAAGACAAATAAATTAGCAGTCTAGAGGTTGTGATATAATGTAGATAATAAGAGAATGACTTCTCAGTAGAAATTTTCTCACTTTTTTGTTTCTACAACAATACTTCATTATGGTCCACATTTGGTCATTTGAGCGGAAGAGTATTCAGTACAAGGATTTTTGGCTTGCTTTTCTGCCATTTTACATCTTCTAAAGTAGCTATGGATTTTAACTTACAAGTTTAGTGAATTTAAAGATTTAGAACTGATTCTGTGTTCCAGTTTGGGCAGGGGTATGTATGCCTGTGGAGAGAAGTTACTGAAGTTAATGATGTTTTTTCAATGCTGTGCCCTTGGCTATCTGTTTACAAGATCACAGTTTACAGTCGTCTTTTAAACTCTGCAATATTGGAATCTATGGAAATGGTCCCATCTTACGGCAATACTAGCTCAAGCTGATGCCAAATGTTAAACTTCTCACTGCTTGTTTAAGCAAAGACTCTATCTTCAGCTTAGTTCAGACATTGCAGGAAAATGAGCTTGTATCTGAGTTATTTTAATACTGGAATTATTAACATGCCCTCCTCATACATGCAAAATACAGCACCTAAATATTTCAAAAGAATGAAGAAGGTTTTCCCAAATTCTGTTACCAGAAAGTATATATACTTGCAATAATTAATTGGAATAAAAGGGAAAATACACTATTTTTTTCATGCCAGAACCACACGGTTGATATTTTAAAAGTAGATTTTAACTGAGGGGAAGTAGGGGTTTGTTGTGTATGCATGCATGCAGGTGAATCACACTGAACTCTTTGGAATTTGTCACCAAATACGATATTTTTCCCAGTATTTATCTGGTTCTTGCATTAATTGCTGTTTGCCCCCTTCTGAAGTGATTGGCAGATGTTTGTTTCTTCATTTTCCCAAAGGATCTTCTGTAGCATTTTGAAGACTTGATCAAAATAGGGTTAAAATGAGAACATAAAATGTGTAGTTAAAGGAGAGTTTTTGCTGTTTTTTATCTGCAGATGATAAGTATAGAAAATTGGAGATCTCCAAAAAACAGTGTAGAACATTCACTTCTGAAATTATGTTCCTTTGGCAAGGTGCATGGAAAAGATTTGGAAAAAAACAGAACATAAGTGCTGGCAAAATTGGTAGGAATGTCGGAAAAAAATTTTAAGTGTTGGCATAAGAATTCTTTGAAAATCCTCACTTATTCACATGTGAAATGAAAGTAAAAAAGCATCTGTCCTCTTTTATGCAGACTGACCCAATAAAAGTGAATAATTATATTTAGGAAAGTACAAAGTTTTCTAAACAGAACTCTGTCTGCTTTTGGCTTTCTTTGTTATTTATTCCACTACACTAAAATATTGTGGTTGAATATGGGCATATTTTGGAAAAAAATCATCAACCACTGAGCAAAACAGTGAATGTAAAAAGAAGAAAATACTGAAGTTTGCAAAGATGATTCTCTTGGTTCTAACATGAATTTTTTAAGACGAAATATTAATACAATACAAAAGATCTTAGACCCATACAATTTTTTTCACTCATCCTAGTATAGATAAATTTTAAGTTCCTGCAGAATTTTTACCTCTGTAATAAGGTTCTTCACTCACATGGAAGAAAAGCTTGCGTTTTAAGGTCCTGATCCTATAAATATTTCATCATGTTGAAACTCAAATGTGTTTTAGTTTTACATAAACCAGTTGAGCTGCTCATATCTATAAGATTGTACTTAACTGTTTGAAGGATCGGAACGGTCATTGCAAATTGTAAACTGAATTTCTTGTATTTGCTTAATTTGTTTATTTTGCCTTCTATGACCAAATATAGCTGGTCTTCAGTGAAAACTAATAGGAATCCTAAACCAAAAATGAAAATCAGTCTTGTGTGGCTCAGAAATTATCACAGAAATAGATGAAAATAGATGAAATTATTTTGCAATCTAAAATAAGCATTTTTTAAAGTAATAATGATGAAAAATTATTTTAATTTCTTAATTCCCTCTAAATATTTTCTCTTGTTAATATGGGTGTACCTTCTTACTGTTTGTTTATTGCAATCATCTATGTTTCACACCCAGTGCTGTTAAAAGTAAGATCTAGATACATAATACTGTGATTTACAGTCAGGAGAATTCCTAATTGATTTGGTCCTTTATGTTGAACAGTTCGGGCCGTGGTACTTGCCTTGATAATGAGCCTCCCAAGCGTGACTTTCTTTATCCAGCTGTGGCCCCAGGTCAGGTGTATGATGCTGATGAGCAGTGTCGCTTCCAGTATGGAGCAACATCCCGCCAATGTAAATATGGGGTAAGAAGTCTTAATCCTTATGCTGAGTGTTCTGCTTAGTCATTTGTATATATTCCTTTATAACATAAATCCTCAGTTAGTTGTAGTCGTGGGTTACAGATTTCCAATAGCATGTCTGGTGCCATCATTTGTAAGCAAAGGGTTCATGTTAATCCTTATGCTGCATCTTTTGCTTGAGCCATTTGTATGTGCTGTACACTAAAATGTGGGTAACAATGAACTGGGGAAGGTGTTCTTTAATTGTAGGGGAAAAGTGAGCCCAGAACAGTTGACCCTGATCCTTGTAAAGTATAATAGAGAATTTTCCCTGATTTCAGTAAATTGAGATCAGGTTTATATTGAAACATAAAATCTGTTATGTTGGCTTTAACCTTTCAGTATAAAGCTACATTTTGAAGTTACTTTTGTACTTGTATTGATTTGTCAGAACTGATTTTATTTTCTTGTTTGTTTGTTTGCTTTTTTCTCCCGGATGTTGTGTCTACTGCCTCTCACATTATTCAGATGTCTTTTTGGAAAGATAAATTATGGTTCTGGGAACAGACAAACAGGAAGCTAAATAGCTGAATAAAATACTGAGTAGCAAAATCCTAGTGAAGATTTTGCTGCAAGTACCAGTGTGCAATAGTTAAAGTAAATAAATTTACAGTGGAAATAAAAACCTGCACATGTAGGTCATTGTGTTACAAATACTTATTTTAAATTTTCCAGTCAAAAGTATGCAGTTAAAAGATGCGTTCTATTCTGCTTGTTCAGCTGAGACCACACTACATAAACCTTGAGAGCATATCTTATGGATTAAAAGTAAATAGTTTTAATATTCTAAAATTTTTAGATCATTGAGGTAAAATAGAGAAATAATGCAAAGAAATTCCATTTTAATGTGATAAATACACTGTTATTCTAAGGATTCCTCATGGGGAGATTGGATTTTGGAAAGGATCTAACAGCTATGTAGCTGGCTGACTAGCTCTCGGGTCTTCTGATTCCTCTTCAAGCCTCTTTTGATCTTTATTGTTCCTCTTTAAGTTCTCACTTCCCATCACTATTCTTTAATGGCCCTAATTCCTGTCTCTTCATCTGAGTCATACCTTCTTTAAATTTTCTTTTTTTCTTACAAATTTTCACCACAATTGTTTATTTGCAGACGAGGGAAATCTGCAGGTATTTAATCTATGATTTATAGCACAGTATTTGGAGATATATTGTATTTTAAATTAAACTGGAAGGTTCATAATGTGCAAAACCTGTCTTTTCCATATATATGTAGGGTTTTTTAAAAAATACTGTTAAACTATGTAACCATTATTGTGGTGATCATGCTGCACAGTACACTTTCTTTCTTAAACCAGTTTATAAACCAGAAATAATTGGAAGTAATGAAGACATATAGGTTATCTTCACTTCTTGCCTTCTCCTTTCTTTTTTTCTTTTTAAAGGTTTGGGTATTTTTGGGGGATTCTCTTAGAGTTACTGAAAAGATGTTGGCACTTAATTGAGGCAATGTCTTCATGAAGTGAAGCTATGTCATCTCTACCACATCTCTGAATTGGTGCTGTGTCCCATCAGTGTGCCATCAATGTGAACGTAACTTCCAAGGGTCTCAGAAAATAACCACCCTATCTTTTGTTCATAGGATTCAAACTGCATATGTTTATAAATAAGCTATTGCACGAGTCGGGTAATACCTATTTTATGAAATATTATGCATTTTAAATAGTACCTCCTTTGAAAAATATTATCTGCCATAGCCATAGTGCTCTGCAATGGTGATTGTTGTCTCAGAGACTGAAGTGCTAATTTTGAAGTGGAATGGAGGGGAACAGCGTTTGGGACATTGTAGTGAAAATGAAAAATACTTACTTAAGGAAGATTTATTTATATATTAAAGGATTTTAGGACTGAGTGGTGAAAGTATATCTAAATCCCAAGACAAGCTAAACTGAATACCGTCAGTGCCTTGGATATTTCTTTTTGGTGTGCAATTCACATGAAGTTGCCTTAATAGTTCATGAATCTTTTTCTGACAGACACTTGTGCAACTATGATGGAAAAACATAGCAAAAAATCCCAAATGAATAGCGAATTTACTAACTCCTGTCTAACAGGTCCAGCACCCTGTGGTTTAGTGACCCAAAAGGAAATAAATTCCAAATCTCAGAGAAAATGGCTTGCTTTTTTCTCTTTCACATGTTCCTTACTGATTTTTAGTAGCAAACCATGACAAGATAAACAGTTGGACTCTCAAATCAAAAAAGAATCTATGAGTCTCCTGTGGCCTATGATGTACCTGTTGCTGTAACTGGTATTTGGAAAACCTTCACATTCTTGTTGCTTAGTAATTCTACCATATCCATACTAACCTTCAGAAAAGTTACCTCTTTCAACCATGTAGCTTTAATGTTAGTCTTATTTCCTCATCCATTCTTTCTGGATGTCTAGTTGTTTAAGATCATAGGTCATGCCATAATTCTGCAATTAATTTTTCACAGTTAAAGTTGTTTTTAGGAACTTCTGATTAAAGCATCAGAATTAAATTACCAAAAGGACTGCAACTTTCTTCTTTTGTGCATATTTGTTTACTGACAATTTGGCATACAAAGGTGTGTTTTTCTGTAGTTTTAGTGCTATTTTAAGGATTTTAAGGATTACTCCTAATTAAACTGCTTAGTTACATTTAGACAGAACTCCTCTGGCAAAAGTGTTGCAGGTATTGGTCAGATTTATCTGTATTGTGTATCACATTAAGTGAGAATTCAAATTGATGCCTTAGCTGTTTAAAATAAAGGTGTATTTTCAAATAGACAGTGATCCTTCTAGTGTTAAATGTGCATTGTTCTTTACACAATACTATACTATGCTATTCTATATACTATACTACATCCCTTCTGATACAGGGACAATTTTACAGAATTTGGGTGAAGAAATAGCTATTTTGAATGAAGATATGGAAGGCAATGTCTCAACTATTTAAAATATTTCACATTCTGGAGAATGTTAAATTTATGACTTGCAGTTAACCAAATTCTAATTGCACCGTGATAGATAGCATTTTCCTAAAGGCAACAGATATCTTATTGGATTCGCTGCATTGGAAGATTTTGAGGCTGTTACGGTGCTGGTTCCTCTTCAGTTATGTAACTGTTGGATATCCTACATCTTCTAGGATGATACAGTGTGGATTTTCTTCTGCTGGCTGTGAAATGCATCTCAATTCTCTGCTCTGTTTTGTGTGTTAGTTCCACTGGTAGTTCAGAACCTCCTTCAGTCCTTCGATTTAGGTGATTGCAAGGGTGACTTTTTCATTGACTTCTTATCTCCTTATCCTGTGAGCATCTCCCTGGTAATGGTTGACTATTGGCTGCCTCTGGGTTAACTCAGGAGAGAATTCCAGTCTTGACTTTCATTTCTCTACTTTATGAGTTTAAATAGTACCTGGAAAATGCCTGACTATAGCTTGCTGATTTTGTGGTTCAAAACAGTGGTTTGCTTTAGAGCTGGTCCCTACATTTTTAGGATAGAGGGTAAAACCTCAGACATTTTAAAAGCAGTTAATACTTTATGCGTATGATTAGTATTGCTGTGTTGCATTTTATGATCTGTGAAGCTGCTGGCTGCTAGCAGCAGGATTTCAGAGATAATAGCTTACAATTATTTGATGTATTTTTTTTGCATATTATGCTTTTCCACTAGTGTTTGTTAGCTGACTTTCAAATCCAGAAGAATGAACATATTACTATGCAAGATAGTTCTACAATGTTTCCACTAGGGCAAAATAGCCTGAATTGCAATTGCCCCTTGTAATCGGGTGATACAAATTTTAACATTTGTGAAAACTGACACTGTTCTCATTAAATTCTGATGTGGCTTACTCCAGTTAAATTAAGATCAGTAGTATTAAACTTGATGTAGGGATTTCATAGAAAGGTAGAAGCAGATTCTGGAAGCTGGTGATTTTTCACATAGAAAGGCAGAGAAACTGCTGGTGTGTCTTTGCCCCAAAGCTATTGCTTTCCTTTTGTTACCTCACCATTACTATGGCTATGATCATGTATTTAGTTGAATCTGGACATAATACTTTACTGTAAAGTACTTTTTTTGACCCCCAGCTTCATGTATCATACCATAACTGAGTCATTTTATACCAGTTGTTTGCTGAGCTTTCATCAGATGGATTTACATTGCATTGCTCACAAAGTCATGTTAAAACTATGTGTAAGCCAAGAGAGGAATTGAAGATCTGTCATTTTTATCAACCTTGCAGTTTTTCTTTTCTTCCTAAGGTCTGGCTAGTTGAAAAATCTCTCATCACTATTGTGCACGCCTTTGGTGTTACAAATTATTAGTTTCAAGCTTTTGTTGTTTAAGGACTTACAGGATTGTGTTGTAATAAAATTATTTTTTTCTCACTTTTTTCTAAGTTTATGATGTGTATAGCCAAGGGAAGTCCCAGAAGATTTCCTCTTTCTGGAACCTAAGGTAGTTTTGCATCCCTTCTTGAACAAGTCTCTGGAGTCCCTTTTTTTTTGTCCTTAGGCCTATCTTGTCTCCAAACCCCCTTCTCTTTTTCTTCCTTACTGTCTTTGTTTTTCTCTTTCTCTCTATTAGAGGCACAGATGTCAGCATAAATGTGCCTGCATTTTATGAGAACTGTTCGAAAAGGTGCAAGGAGAAACTGGTGATCAAAACAGGAGAAGTGCATTAGATGATTGTAGAAGCAATAATGAGATTCCAGATATTGGAATGTTGTTTGAATAAAGATAGATAGGTTGCATGAGTCTGAAAGGGAAGATGGTACTTGGAAGTGATTGACCTTTTGGGGTTCCTGTGGTTTCCCTAAGGTTCACATAAGCACCCAATATTTAGGAAAAAAATGTTGGTAACATAATACAAGGGTACAACTTAGGCGTTGCGTTCTATTTCAAATTATTTTGGAATGTTGTGATTCATAAGGTTCTGTACCACTTAGAGAGCACTTGGTTGTGGAGCATTAAAATGGTGTCTTTTGGGTGCTTATCTGAACAAAACTTTGACCTTTCTGAAGTTCACTTGCTAATTAGGGTCTTCTAGTTTTAGTTGAGTAGTTGGCTGCATTTCAGCAATGAGGCTGAAAAGACTCTGTTGATGATTTTCAGGTCTGAATTGCAATTCAAGCTTATTATTTTTATGCTCTATTTTAGCAAATGCTCATCAAGAGGTGCAGCATATTATAGATTAAACATGCTGGAGTAACAGACAAACCTAATTAGGATTTAAAAATTTTATGAACCAAAGGTGAACCTGCCAAAATATCATAATTTAATATGCCTTGTGAATGTATTTCCCATTTTTTTTTTAATTTTATGGGCAGAACTGCTAACATTTGTTGGCAGCTTTCATTAGTTTTTGAAACAAGAACAGCACAGCAATTTGATCTTTGCTCATATTACAAAGTTTTCATTGCGCTGTATCTTAACAAGTTATGATGATTATAATATAGGATACCTAGATGTTACATAATTTGAAATGCCAATATATAACTCTGCATGATGCAACAGAAAGGGGCTCCATCATTTAATACTTAGGCAAAAAGAAGGTAATTTGATTTGCTGTGTTTTTTTCTCTAGATGGGTTCAGCTTTGTTTAATTTACTGCAAATACAAGCATCCGAATTCCAAACTGAAGTCATGGAGCCCTAAGATACACCGTTACAGGTTGTCATCTATCTTGTCTTGATCTTGTGAAAGGCCTCAGCTTCAGTTTTTGTTTTCTGGATTTTAAAACTTTTCCTTGTTTGCTTTACAAATTGGTAGTTACTGATTCAACAGATTTGGAGGCTAACTTTGAGGTCATTTATTAATTTGCAGATTATGCTTCTTTCTCTTAGTTTCATTCAATTATTCAAACAAATGTTGGCAGAAGATATGCTAGTTTCATCCTTCTCCACTGAAGAAATGGGTGCCTGAATCACCTGTTGGTGGGTGGATGTGGGTGGATGAGTGTGCGTGTACATGTGTGTGCATGTGTGTGTGTGAGAATAAGAAGTATATTTTCTATTAGTGATTTTGGACCTGACTTTTCCAGGGCAGTTTCCTATATAAGGCTGGCTTACTAAAAACTATTGATTAGGCATGTTAGAGATAGTGGTGAGAGTAAGGAAATAGCTCCAATCACTAACTATGAAACTAACGTAGTAGCAGGTATAGGGTCTGTTGGGTTGAGCTGGAGAACAGAAATCTTTGTGAGCCTCAGTCAGAAATTTGTTTAACTTTCCAAGGTCAGCTGAAAATAAAGAAGAACATAACCATGGGAGTACCTGGTATAATTACATTTTCTTTTAATGAAACAACAGCCTAGATGGATTTTTTGTGTCTTTTTAGGTATCTCATTTGTTTTCAAATGAGTAATAATGCTACTTTTCATTCCATGTAGAGGGTGATGGAGAATATAGAGTCCACTTTTTCATTTAAATGCTGTACGACAGGGCAAGAGAAACTAGCTTAAATAAGTTTGGCTATATTTAAAAGAAATTACAAAACCTCCTTAATTTTTGCTTGGGTTTCATATCAATTATGTCTACAAATGGATACATTGCATTACTTTTGTGTCTCGTTGGTGCTTTGAATAGTTTTTCTTTGAGGAAATATTCTCTTGATTTTATGATATTGTGTATCTGTCTCAAACAAAATTTGCTGATTTGTGTAGAGGTTTTTACTCAAACATGAATAGTATGATGAAGCCCATCGTAATCTTATACTATCATTTTATTGTTAGGGATTTACCAAGATGAATTCCTGCTGAAATTGAGGTCTGAAAGAGGACTATCTGACTATGTCAGTAATAATATCTAGTTTTGACGTACTGCTTCTCAAAGCTATTTAGGAATAAATACTTTTCTCATTTTGTGAAGTAGGGAGATGAGTTGACATGCTTGGAATCTTCCTGAAAACAGAAAAGTGACTAAAATAGTTTTGGAGTGCTATATTCATTAATTCACACTGTTGAGATGGTTATCTGTTTGGAATTAAAATGTCAAGCCAAGCTAGTATTATATCAGTGAATTTAGAAGAGTCTAATGCACCAGAGAAGCCTGAATATACAGAAAGAATCCTATTGAAAGTAAGTTGTTAAATTCTCTCATTTGTAGATATGTTAGATTGGCAAAGGTGTGTTAATTATGACTTCCACTTATATGATAATATACCGAAGGCATGCTTGTGCAGGCATATCAGAAGTGGAATTCTGCATGTATGCTCTGGAGCAAAAACTGGAATTCTGGATTCAAATCATCCTGAAACACAGATGTTTTAAGACTACAGGTTGCTATCTAAACCTAATTTTTTGCTTTTGTCCATGTGAGAATGTTTGAAATCTTTGTTTCTTAATGCAACTGAATGTTTCACTTTTCAGAACATTGAAGCAAACTACACAAAGTCAGAACAGCTGTTAATTTAGACTTTGAACTAGGTCAGATCTAAAATAAATAGACGGTCACAAGTAGAATTGTCTCAATCTAATACTTTCAATTACTATTTGACAATGTAAACCACACATGAAGCATAAGCAAGTAAATTACACCAATTTTGTTCAATAAAATTAGGAAATAAATTAAAGGTTAAATTAAATGAGGCAGGATTATGACAGGAGAACCTCATACTGTGTCTGAAAAGAATCCATTTTATGTTTTCACTTTGAAATCCATACTCTTTTGAAATTTAGATTCATGGTTGATTTAGATGTGAAATTGATTTAGTGCTGAATTTTAGCACCTTAGTGGCTGTGAAATTGTAATCTAGTTATATTTTTAAGAAGCTTTGTGATGTATCTTCTCTTATTCCCTGTTGTTTTGTTTTAATTAACACATTTATTTATGTGTATCTTAAAAAAAATGTTCAGAGATTTAGGTTAAGTAAATATTTATACTGCTTACATTTCTTTATTGAAAAAAATTGAATTTGAAAAATTCTGCATTGACTACAGATATACTTTTACAAGTGGCAGTACTTCTTCTAAAAGAGGCTTAACAATTTGATTTAAGTTTTCATAGAGCCAGATGCTAAATAGGATGAACTATCTTAGGCCAAGTTTTCAAAAATTGGATGGAAACTCCAGGAATCATCAGTTCTCATTCTATATAATTACAGACCATTCTTACAGTTTATTTTTTTAATGGATTATGAACAAAATACCTTGCTTCTGCCAGTCATGAAACAAAATAAGCTCTATTAACAATTAACAATAAGAATCAACACCAGTCGATTTTAAACTTGGTAAACAATTTTGCATTTTTTCAAGAGAAGATTCTACTGTTGAACTGCTGCTACAGCTGCTAGTGAGTAATGTATAAATAAATCAATTTCTATATGCAGTACAATGCAAGGAACATGAGTCTTGGGGTAAAACATAACAGTTGTTCCTGTTGATGTGTATAGAACACATAGTGTAGTATGTATAGATGCCAGATATTGATTCATTACCTCAGAGAAACAATGAACTTGGAGGAGAGTGGACAAGAACTTCAATTTATTCACACTATCTTTTCCTTTTTCCTTTTCTTTCAAGTCTCACCGTAGAATCTATACAAAGATTATTTGGAAGACATAATTGAAAGCAGCAGTTAAAAATAAAAGGAAACAGTAAGGATTATCATAAGAACATTTTAAAGATCTTGTTTTATTACAATTTTTTAAAAATATATCAAAATATAAAATACATAGAAGGAAGTTCTGAACTCTTGCACAGATCCCAAGGTACTATAGGAAAGATTATTATGTAAGTAATTTACTGCAAAAGCAAACCACTCCTGATTCTTTTCTGCATACACAACTGAATCCAAGAGCAACTGAAGCAACTGTGAAGATTTCCGGTGTTCATCCAACATTATGAATATGGATCACGCCCACACTATGAATTTCCCTTAGCTAGCTTTAACACTGCATCTCCAATACCAGTAGAAGTGGCTAAATTCAAACTATTAAATGGGCAAAACAAAATGAGAAATGGTAGGAAAAATAAGATGATTTGATAATCTCAGTTAGTTTAACACTAACAACACAGGGAAATAGGGTAGACTAAGTCATTTATGAAAGAGCAATTGCAAATCTTGAAAGCCTAAAGGGAGTATTTTAGCATATAAATCAGCTAGATCTAAGGACACATGTACTGCGTCAGCAAATGTTGCAGAAGAGGATTGGAGATAGTCTGAGTTCAAACCTTTGTTTTTACCTAAAGAAAAGAAAAATAATTCTTGCTGTTTCATATTTCAAAATTAAAGGTATCCCTTTAGCAGGTAACTTTGAGGTAGATAACTATAATGGAAACATTACAGTGCATATGAAGACTACTTCTATAACAACACTAAAATATACTAGGGCAAATTGGCACAAAGAAAAAAGCAATTATAAAACATTACTTGCATGGCAGGTGTGAAGAACACATTTCTAGTTTTGATGCTTCCAGATTTATTTTTTTTTTTTTGCTAGAATATTCTTAGGCAAGATGTAATGGCTTCAAAATTGCTGCCATCACATCCATCTTTAGATTTCTCTCCCCAGGCCGCATCTTAATTGTCTCTGTTCAAAACATATTTGTGTATACATGTGTGTATGAGGACTGTAAGAAATTTTAGGCTTTTATTCTGATCAACTTGCTTCTGCCCTCTTTCCTAGGAAGTGTGTAGAGAGCTCTGGTGCCTCAGCAAAAGTAACCGTTGTGTTACCAACAGCATTCCAGCAGCAGAAGGTACTCTTTGCCAAACAGGGAGCATTGAAAAGGGGGTGAGTACAAGCAATTTATTGTTTGAGGAAGCAATTTACTGTTTAAAGACTGCAAGAGGAAAGAGCTAGGAAATTCAAGTATTTCACGGCAATTTTAACAGATTAAACAAAAAGTTAGTATTTCATAATACATGTGCATCCTAATGGAAGTGTGCTACAGAATTTTTTTCACAATTATTTAGTATGTGTAATTTAAAAAATATTTATGGCCACTTATAATTACAGCTTTGAGGACAAAAAAACAACCCCAAAACGTGTTCTATTTCCTCTGTACATTTTTTGAATAATTTTGTACTAATAGAGTAAAAACTCGTTTAGTTTAATCTTCATTGGATTTTATACCAGTCTTCCATAAAGGATTGTTACAGCTTTAGGTCTGCCACGGACTTTGAAAATGTGTAACATAAATCTAGAGCCTGAACTATGTCATTTTGTGGAAAGGGATTTTTTTTTTTTTTTTCAGATATAAGTAAATCAACAAGCATATAGAAAAAAATGTTGACTCCATAAGAGAGTTTTGTAAAAGTGTGTATTTCCCAGTGACCTTTCTGTTTTGACTTAGAATTATTCTCTCATTATTCTGTTTTGCTTGCATAACTGTTTAGCTTTATACGACTTCAGTGTACAGTCAGATAAACTCTTCTACCTAACAGAAATGTACAGAAAGTCTGTGTTGCAATAGATAAATTTAGCACTACAAAATCTGTCTGAATATGAAAATTTTGATATGAAACAATCTGTATATCTGTAGTATAAGACAAGAATATTAGGAGTCTGTTTCTCAGTTGCAATGCAAAATCTATATAGGTCTCAAAGAGGAGAGAAAATTATTTTAATTGAATTACAAGATATGTACTAGGCAGAAAAAAATGCATTCTACAGACTTTTATTCAAGATATTATATTTTATACAGGTTTGTACAAAGTGAAGAGAATTTGTTATATTAAACAATTTCCAGTATCTGTCTGAAAGTGTCTGCATCTGTTTATGAGATTTACTGATCCAGATTGGATTTTTTTCCTAACAAGGACCACTGACATCTATTCTCACTCTAACTTTTGTCATGCTAGCTGAGCTGGTTTCCACAAAGATAACAGTGCATTTTGACTTCCAATCTGATGTTTAAACAACGAGAATGACAGCTTTTGGGCAGCTGTCACAGTTTATTAATGCATGTTGATGGCTTCATTCAGGGCTCATAACCTAGTATCATTCTGATGGCTTTTCCATGCTGGGTTTAGGAATATTGGTAACCCATGTTAAATGAATTTATTGAACTGGTCATTTTAGCAAACAGAGTGATTAGAGTTAGCCAATGAAAATAGAGAGACCTTCAAATAGTACCAGAAGTGTTACCTTATATTAGAGTAATAGAAAATGTTGGAAGCCCTGCTTCTAAATCAACAGTCTAGGTTTATTTTGGAGCCATCCCTCCTTTTCAATGACAGAGAGTAATTCACCTCTATTTATATTTTATAAACCATGAGATGACAAGTTGAGATCCTTTAGACACTGTTGCTCTGTCCACTTATCAAGAGGCTTTAATCAGTTTGCTCTCTACCAAACATCTTTTTCCAGTCACCAGTATCTTGTTCCATTGTTAGATTTTAGAGGCAAATGAGAGAATCCATGGCATTTTACAAAGATAAACCTGTTAACAACCGAGAGTTGTATCTGTAAGTTATATTCACAAAGGTTCTTGTAAATTAATAGTTCCGGTTAGCAATAACTCAGAAAACACAAATTCTTTCCAAATATGTAATTCTCTTTACCAAAGAGTAAGGTGAAATAAATAGGCTACAGTGGTGTAACACCTTGTTATTATTATTACTATCACTGCTACATTTGTACTGCAGTCATGCCTAAAGGCCACAACCAAGTTAAGCCCTATATTGATGGACTCTGGCCAAATATATAATAGATTACATTTCCAGCTCTAAATACCTAACAAGATCTCAGAGTATTTAATCATATTTAGATATTTACTAATGTAAATGATGTGTAATGAAAACAAAGCATTATTTGATGCAATGTACATTAATATTTAATTGGCAGATTGGGTAGGGATTTCTCCAATTAAAATAGCCTAACCTTCTAGTATAAAACCTTCTTTCAGTTGCATATATAAACCTGCCAATCTTTTAAGCCTTTACGTTGAAATTTTCCATGGTAGATGTCTGCCTATACCTGAAGGTTTTTAGAGCATTTTCTGTAAGAGTTACTCAGCTGTTTTCTGCATACAGGGAAAGAGAATAGAGTGGTTTCTTGCCGCTGATGAAACTGTTACATCTGTTCTGTTTTGAAGCTTTAATATGTTCATGCTTTGGTGAAGGGTTTTGCATATCAGCTGGGTTCAAAAAGGTATACTTTTTCCTAATTTGTAAAAAGAATTTTAAATATGCGTGAAGTTTCTCTCTGGTATAACCCGAGATGTGTAGCTAAACTGATAGATTTTAAAAAGTTCACTGATGAAGAAAAGAAATTGTGCATATAAAACAATAAGACAAAACCCATGGGAATGCTTCTGTTGTGTTTTAATTTAAAGTAATAAAATAAATAACCCTTTTCGTAGATCATAGATTACATCCATGCTAGGGATGTAAAAGAGGGGCAAACATGCAAAAAGTGAAACACAGATTGCTGAAAGGATAGTTTATGTAGCTACATTGTGGGACAATTTAACTTACCACTGGACATAAACATAGGGTAAATGTAAGTTATTATTGAATATTAAGTTTTCTTGCAAAATAATTATAGGATCAATGATTGAAAATTAGTTGTTAAAATTTAAATTGACAGTAATATTTTTCTTTATCATATAAATTATGAAATCAGTTTTCCTCAATATTAGAATACTTGCTGTGTGATTTTTCTAAAATCATGCTGTTAAAAATGTTAATTCTGTAAAGCAGGTAATTCTCATATAAAAGTGATCTCAAATGTGCCATTGTATCATGTTTTATTTTTGTTACTACTTTAAGAAAAATGTCAGCCCATATTTACTCGCAGGGGATTTGCATGTTGTATATGTATTTCAATGCATCACTGTCATCTTTCTGTTGAGATAATGAAAAATTATTCTTTCAATGTTAGAGAAGAATTAATATTTCAGATATAAACCTTTCATGAAGAACTGTTCCTTTAAAATAGCTGTCACTTCCTCTTCTTTCTTGGTATGGTGATAATGTAATAGTCCTTACGTCATTATATCAGGTGATATTGCTGTAATGAATGGAAGAAGCATATTTCTGCAGTTACAAATAATGAAGATTTTTGTAATTTTTAATTACTCTGATAGAGGCTCTATGCATCACTGGCTTCTAGTGAAAGATAAATTTTTATTAGAAAATTAAGAAGAGACACAGAGGTGAGCATTAAATCCTGAGATTTAAGTTCAGTAGAAGAGAAAATGCTACATTTAAAGAGTTTTTACAGAGGAACATGGGAATGTGGAAAATAGTGTTTGCATGACAGTGGAATTTACACACTACAGGGATTTTATACAGCTTTTGAAAAATAAAGCAGTAAATTGCATTTGCCTATTATCTCTATAGTTCTAATAGCATAGAATTAGGATAATTTGCATATTCAGTTTTCTATCTGTAATATTTTTACAGGTTTAACCTTAAACTGAGTATGTTTATAATGTATACAATGTATTGCTAATTAAATTGGCAACTTACATTTTTCCTCTTACATGTTTTTTCATTTTTAGCTTTTGAGTTTCACATTAAATATCTGTTCATGTACTTATGTGGTATCTCTAATAGATTATTACAGGGAGATTTTTGTACTCAGTCAATAAAATTTTTATCACTTAATTTATCACCATAAAGAGAAGAAAACCAGATTATTTTAGACACTCCTTTAGCTCACAAAGATACTTTATTCTCCATCCTAATTGTGCCATTAGAGGCATTGCAAAACACTATGCCATTTGGATATATCTATAATAGCCAAAAATATAAATCCACTCACTGTGTGGCATTAATTGCATTAAGCAGATGTTCAATAATAGTCTAGATTTAACAGAAGCTCTGTATGAAGGTTACAATCCTCTTATGAATTCCTGACTGTGTCTGTAAATTTAGAACTCCAAGAGGAGGAAGAGAAAGTTTGGCTTTGCTGTACATATTATTCTAAAGTTAAGACAGAGCTTTCCAGTAGTGCTTAGAGATGGACAGGGATATGTCTTATCTGTCTGTGTCTTCTGTGCATGTCTCATTGTGTTCGGTCAAACTCATATGGCTGCTTTTGGACACAGAAGTTGTCTGTATTTCTTTTTGGAAAGGGTCAATATTGTATCTGCTACAGAAAATCAGGTGAGTAAGAGCACCTGCTCACCTTTAGGAAGGGAAATGTGCAGATTCAGGTCATGGTAGACCTGAGTCCATGCTCTGCTGTGTCACCTAAGCTTGCAGTAGTAGGAAAGGTATCTAATTGAGCTGCTTCAAATTCTCAGTGATAAAGTAGACACCAGAATATGGATCAAACTAGGGGCTCCAAAATTGTTTTTGAATGGCTTAGAAAAAGTTTCTGATTAAGGAAATTATAAACTTGTCTTAATAGTTGCCGATTTGTGTGAAGTGTCTGTTGTTTTGTATTTCTGATTTAACTAATAGTATTCCAACATTTCAGTGTTTGCTTGAATAGGATACACGTGTTCATTCTGCCCCAAATAAGTGGCCAGCCACTATTATACAATGATTTTCCATATCGTTCTAATGCTTCAGCACTGCTTTTATTATATCTTCGATGTTAGTATAAATGAAACACTGTGACAAATTCTCCTTTCCCTGTAATGTTGTTGAGATTTTCTTTTATAAAAATAAATACTTGCTTAAGGATACCGTCAGGGGAAATTTTCATTTTCTGTAATGAATCGCCTACATGAATCTTAAGTGGAGGGCCTTTTAATTGTGAAGTGTTAAGGAGGTTCATGAAATAAAAAATACTTCTGGGTGTGTTAGAGGCCTATAATTCAGGACTTAGTGGAGACATTTAACAAATCACACACACTCTCACCAGTGTCTAAACATGGCTAGAAAAAGTAAAATACTAGTCTTGTTATCTATACAGGGAATGTTAATGCCTATAATTGGTCATTGTCTGACCCTTATATTTTTCTGTCCTGATAACTCTGTCAGCCTGCAAGCTAATTTTATGTTTTTTCTTGTGAAATCTTTCAGTGGTGTTATCAGGGAGAGTGCGTACCTTTTGGCACTTGGCCCCAGAGCATAGATGGGGGTTGGGGTCCGTGGTCAATATGGGGAGAATGCAGCAGGACCTGCGGGGGAGGAGTCTCCTCATCTATAAGACACTGTGACAGTCCAGCGGTAGCTAAAGTAAGCCGGAGCCAACAAAAAGACACATTTGGAAATTATTCAAAACTGTGGTTTCACATGTTATCTGTAAAAATGTTTTGTTAGTTTGCCAGCATTTGTCTTCAAAACGGCAGACAGAAATGCTTAAACAGGAGAAGTTCACTAGACATACTTCTAACATTTTTAGTGTATCTTATGTACTGTAAAGATAGCTGGATTTATAGTTAGCAGTAACCAGAATAGTTTTCTTTATGCAACTTGTTCATCAAAATGTATTTAAATTATGCCTTGGGTAGATTTCTTTCTTAGGGCATATTTCCTTTGATGCTTGTCTCAGATATATAATAACAATTGCCAGTTACTTATTTTAAACCAAACAAAACAAAGCAAAACAAAAACTTACCCAATATTTCCACGATTTTCAATGCAATCCTTTACACACAAACCATAGGTAGTAATATTATATTGCATAAAATGCATTTACATCCTTCCTTGTCCAACACTTTAGCTGTGACTTCCCTTTGACTCAAAACAATTCAGTGGCTTGTTTCCCTGCCATTACTCTCTACTGGTCTGTTTGCCCACTCTGATGAAGGGTCAGCTTCTCCGCTACAGCTTGATCTGTTCTATGTATCTGTACTTGTCTTACAATCTGTCTGTTTTTCAATACCCTGAGCACTGTTACAGAGAAATTCCTTCAGGTAAGTGCTCCTCTCTCAATAGCACTTCTGAAATGAGGAATGCTTATTTCTATGGCTGTGCTTTGCTGAATGAATCACTGCTCTTTTCTGTTTCAGCTTTTGCCTATTCTGATTACCTTAGCACAGCTATAGGTCTTTAGGATATTACTAATATAATATCCTATCTATTAGGATATTATAGCTCTATTACTCCATGCTCTCTTCTTGTCATTTCTCATAATCACTATCTTTGTGACTACTATTGGTTTTTAAGACCACTTTTTCTGAAAATCTTGTGACTTTTTCATGAAGATTCATTCGGTGTCTTTTGTCATTCCTTTTGTTGTCTTCTGCTCTCTGTTCACTCAGGTTCTTTGTTTCTTATATCCATGTTTTCCAAGCTATCAGCTTTCTGCTGCACTCAGCAAGACAGATACCATAATGTCATATCACTGCTGCTTAAGGTGGTCTGTTTGCCTCCTATTAGTAGCAATAACTACCTACTCCAGCCAATTCCACTATTGTCTCAATGGGTTCAAAAGCAGAAATTATTTGTATGCATCAATATCATGATGCATATGTTATTATGTTGATATTATTTGTATGTTATTATGTTGAATTATTTGTATGCATCAATATCATGATGCATATGTTATAACTTATTATAACATAACATAGGTTATGTTATTGAGAGAGTAATAAATGCATTCATTTTTTCACAGCAGTATTAAAAAATGCTAATTAAATGTTTGTCTGGAGAATTAATAATATCCAAAGACATTTTTCATACTCTTGCCACCATGTATTTGGCTTGGTATGTTGAAAATGATTAAATTTGAAATGTTTAACAACCAAATGCATTTGGGAAGGGAGTATGTCTGCATCAGGAAAATAAAACAACCCTGTTGATTAAGGATACTTGTTTTCTGGTTAAAAACTGTAATGTGAAAAATAGTATTGATTTAATTTTTAGCTAATTGTTAATTGTAAAAATTTTATTTTTTTTATTATAAAAGCCCCACCAAGTCTTTTTTGTTTCTGCTTTCAAGTTGCAAGCTAAAGAGCTGATGTCTGATTAATCTTCCATAAAAGTCTAAGTTAATTCATTATCTGACCTCTGTGAAAGATAAATAGTGTTCTTGAACAATTTGGGAATTTAACAGCCAATATCTTACACTAGTAGAAATCTGCTTAGTCTGGATTTCCCTCAGATTTCATACTGATTACTTTAAATTAGAGTCAAATTCTTGAACTAGAATATGCAGTCTTTGCTGGTTTTCAAGTTAGATGAGATGATAAAAATAAGTATCATATATGTTGTTTATGCATTTCTCAATTTTATAAAGTGATCAAATAATTAAAACCAACTGTTTTTATTATGTGCAAAAATGCAATTAAACTTATGCAAACTGTATTAATATTATATGAATGGTGATTTTTTGAGTATCCAGTAGTGTTTTATGTCTGTTCCAATGCAAGTCAATGGTGCACTTCTTATTAAAATCTCATATTAAAACTTGATTGTATTTTTATTTTTATGTATGCAATGTATATCTCTTGGATTTGTATTAATACTAGTAATTCAGTAGTATATCTCATGTTGTTGTGTTTGTTCTAATGCATATACTGAATTTCAAAACATGTTTTCCAGGCCTTCAGGTGGAGGCAAATATTGTCTTGGAGAAAGGAAGCGTTATCGCTCCTGTAATACTGATGTAAGTAATTTCTGTTCCACTGTGATCAGCTTGAAGGTTTAAGTTTTGGCACCAATGGATAAGATCTTCCCCAGTTCAGAAAGTACATGGATTGTGTGTTTAAATGGCAAACAGTCCTGTAAGGCATATCAATATTGCAGGCACCCTATGTGTTCCAGTAAATGTTAGGATCCCTATCCTGATGTGGTGCCCAGCTTGTGCCTTTGAATTAAGGCCTGGAGTGAATTCAGTTTGTGCTTTGATGTTAAAGGTGAACAAGGATTATTCCACATCAGAGCAAAAATCTGTCTAACCCACTGTCTAATCTCCCATAACAGGATTTTAGGGAACAAATTATACACTTTTGACAGCCAAGAGATGACTTTTCTATTGGTTTAGCTTGTGAGTTTCCAAAAGCTATGTGTCTAAGGATTGCTGGAACTCATGTTGTATCTATACACATTAACTTCCTCCTTCATGTATCCTCCATGAATCCACTTTTAAGGCTTCTTACTCCTTTTATACCCTGATAACATCCAGGGGTATTGTGTTACACAATCCTCTTACATGCTCTGTGAAAATGTATTTGGAAGCTGCTGTTTTGCCCCCAGGTATTCACTGGTTACTGTATTACCAGAATGATCCTGCAGTTCTATTTTAGAATTGAGCCCATTGAATACCAACCTACAACTGAAGGGATGACATGTACAAGGTCAAATTATGACCCTAAATTAGAAATTTGAGTCAAAACTCAAACTAGGAAAAATATGTATCAATAAAGAATTTAATTAATAAGTTTCTAAGTTAAATTCCAGGTCCGTAATACTGCAAACATGAAAGGCTTTCTTATTATTTTAGCTTTAAATTCATATTAATTTTTATTTTACATCAAGGAAGTTTGTAATACTAAAAGAATCTATACCTAATATATTCTTTCACTTCTTTCTTTTTAGACATATTCAGGAAAATATAATAGTTCGTATACTGATTTTTGAAAAAAAACCTATTTATGATCATTATTAATTATAATAATTATTGTCCCTGCAAACTTCTCTGTGGAGGTTATTCTCATTATTAGGCAGTATTAAAAATTTCAGAATTAAAAATTACTTTCTTACTGTTGATCACAGCTGCTCTGTTCACACAGCCAATAATTGGCCACATGTAAGAAAAACTGAAGTTTAGGTGCTGGTCTGATAGGAGCTGTAAAGTTTTTCCAGTTGTCCAACCTTCCAAATTCCAGTGCACCATTCTGAAATCTTGGCCATGTTTTTTTCTGTAGATGTGAATCTTTGCATTTGTCTCTCATGGTACCATTTTAATTTGAATGGATCCAGTTTATCACATGTTAACCCATGATTAATTTACCTTTCTCTTTACTTTCACTCAGGTGGTTGTTTTGTAATTGGAAGATTCAATAAACAAGAAATATTTTTATAGTTGTAGGAAAGGAAAATACTGAGTTGCATCAGTTATCTTTCTATCTTATAGTTGGTAGGAAATCCACTTTCAAATTTGGCAACTACATGATGGCTGCTTATCAAAATCAGTCACAGAAGCCTACCCCCTTTATCTCTTTGAGGACTCTTGTGAAGTAATTGTCCAGGCATTATTGTTTCAAAGTTCGTATTTGTCTCTAACCTGCCACAGTAACTAGTATGTAAAAATATTATGTATGTAGTTCTGTTCCATCACAAATATACAATTTTTAATGCTTTTTTTATTATGAAGAATCATGCCACGTCTATTTAGACATACCACTGAAATGATGCTATGATTTGTTTTATCCTTATCGTATTAAATTTCTTATAGTTACTTTTCGGACAGTTTCATTCTTAGTTGTTTTTGCTTCCCCTATTCTTTATTTCTTTATTATGGAGAGGAAGTTTACAGGGTCAGAGGAAGAACATAGAGAAGGTCTCTGAGGAGGCCATTCAGGCTATTCCTTGGCACAAAGACAAAATGATTCTCAATAAACCCTTCTTAACTGATGGTTAGGCACCTGACCTGTTTTGAAATACCTCCAGTCAGGAAATAACATCAGGATTTTTCAACATCCTTACATTCAGTTCAATTTTCATAAAATATAAAGTATGTTTTTCAGTCCTCAAAGATTCCTACTTACTCTTTCCCTAATACAGAGATAACTGATTTTATTCCCTAGATTGGAGCTTTTCCTGTGTTTGCAGATTACTGTCATGTCTCTTCTTAGTCTTCTTTACACCACACAGTCTCCATGTTGGTAACCACTGGGATCCCAGCAGCACATACCTTGAAGTACCCAAACCTCTGCATTAGCTGAGGCCTGTCAAACTTAGTTTGTCACCTTAATGATGGGAATCTGTTTATTCATTTAAGTTTTGTGTCAATTTTTCTTAGAGTAGTGACAATGTTCATTTAGTCCGTGTTGATTCCTTATTTATTAAATATTCCAAAACTTACTTAAAAGTGGTGTTTAGGAGGTTACTCTTCAGCTGTGCTTTCACAGCTAATTGTTCACACCTGAGTGCAGTAATTTACATCTATTCAAGTCATTGCAACAATTTATCAAAATATTTTGAAATTATAGCACTCTATTCCAAAATACTGGTTTCCTACTTATATTTCAATCAGTAATTTTGACAAGTTATTGGAAAGGTAACTTTACATTCCATTGTCTAGGTCTGAAAAACAAATTTTGAATTATTGCAAACTCAAGCCAGGCAATTTGGAAATGCCATTCATAGTATTTGTAATCCACTTTTTAATAACTTTCTGGTATGGTTTTCCAGTGCATGGACATATTGGTACTTACAGAAGTCTAAATTTAGAGCCTTAATGTTTTTGACAATTCTGGTCTATTTCTTTTAAAGCAATGTTTAGGATTCTACATCACTAAGAATCAGAGAGACTAGTAGATTTTGTTTCAAAATTTATGTTAATCCTTAGTGCTTGACAGTTTTAATGGAATGGTATGTTGAATAATGTGTTAAGAGCATGCAGATCAGTTATTCTTTTTATGAATAATTTGTACATTTTTTGTGTTGAAGTTTATTTTGCAGTGTCAACCTTCGTTGCCCATCTATAACTTTCAACCTATCCCTGCCTACAGCTCGTACTATTCAAAGCCTACAAAACTTCTCATTTTGACTTCATTTTTCATGAGAAACTAACATGAGTTAGTTCTGTTGCCCTTTCTTTTGACCACTGTAATCCTTTGGAAACAGAGCACACACTCCTACTAGACATTTCTCATCAAGCACTTCCAAAGCCATATATGTCTTCTTAATTCAAAAGGCATCTGCTAATGGAAACATTGAGATCAGCAGAAAATACCATTAGTTAATAAGTTTTGGAAACATTCTGATTTTTTAATCAGAAAATGGTTTTCCACCAGCAACCACATTGTATCTAACAAAAAAATATGTGTTTTTCTGACCAAAGTGGTTTTAATTTTTAAAAAAATACAAAATGCTAGTAGAATTGCAAGAAATATAATTTCTCAGTTAAAGTAACTCATTGATTTAAAGTATTTTTAAGGATGTGAATCTTAGTTTTATATGCATCTAAAATTTTTTTAATCTCCTTTTTTATATATATTTGGAAAATATATGGGGAAAATATCTGGGGATTTTTTATGTGTGTGTATACATACTTTTAAGTTTCTTCTTCTTCAGTCTTTCTCTTAATAGAATATAGGAATTTTTTGTGGTTTTTCCTTCCATTAATGCATTACATTCAACAGATATTGTTGTTGCTTTCATAGTTTTAATATTTTAAGCAAATTTTTTTTTCTGAAGTAAATTAATGTGAAAAGCCAGATTTTGTAATTTGAATACCTGAATTTGAACTGTCAGTCTTCTGGCTGTGTTCCTTATCTTGTTTGTGGTGTTGTATAAACCATTGTTAATAGGAGACAATGAGTTCAATTGCTGTATTCTGCAATTGACCCCTAAGTCCAAGATAAACAGGTGTTAGTTCAATAATTTGTTAGCACTTCTAAAACTTAAAACATCTTTTTCTCAGGACTTTCTTCAGACATGATCTTAAGTTCTCACATGCTTTCTAGATTCCTACCTCATGATTTGCAGACTCGTAAAAAAACATTTGGAGACACAAGCAGTCTTTAGCTCAACAAGAGTTATCCATGTACTGTAATTGCATGAAAAATTAAAATATCTTACCCAATAAAGAGAAGCAGTTATTGCTTGTTTATGAGAATGTTTATTAGGAAAAGAATGCACCCCAGGATCCCATTCCCTTTCCGTGCTGCAGGAGCACGCTGGGCACTCTGATGGAGCTGCTTGTTTACCAGGAGCCCCAGGCCCCTTCCCACAGAGCTGCTCCAAGCTGGGCAGATCCCAGCCTGTGCCACACTCCTGGATTCTGCTTTCCTGGGTGCAAAACCTTCCCCTTGTCCTCGCTGAACTTCACAATGTTCTCAATAGCCCACT
Source organism: Malurus cyaneus samueli (assembly GCA_009741485.1). Taxonomy (NCBI): domain Eukaryota; kingdom Metazoa; phylum Chordata; class Aves; order Passeriformes; family Maluridae; genus Malurus; species Malurus cyaneus. Next base: position 117,255 of record VKON01000311.1, on the reverse strand, counting down.
CTTCCAGCTCATCCAGGCAGGGTAGCTCTCCCTTCACAAGCATCCACCTCCTCACACAGTTTACTAACATCATCAACTTTTATAATGGGTACACTTGATCCTATCTTCTAGATCACTGGGGACCCCACTTGAGACACACTGTCAGTTTGAAGAGGAGTGACTGACCAGTCCCCTGGGTGCTGTGGGTCAGCCAGGTCCCCACCCACCACACTGACCCCTTGTCCAGGCCATTACACAGCAGCTTCTCTGGGAGGAGGCTGTGGGAAGCAGCACTGAGAGCCTTGGAGAAATCCAGGCAAAGTCAACCACTCACCCCACATCAACTATGCAGTGTCATAGAAGGCAACCAGATTTGCCAAAGAGCAGTTTTGAATATACATTGTGAGATCATAGCCTTTAGTTTTACCTCTTGTCAGATACTTAAAAGGACAGGAAAATTATGGAACAATACGTGATCAACTGAGGCAAATAAGACTACACCTCAAAGATCAGATAGTGAGAATTTTTTAGAGTATAAAAGAGAAAATCTTGATCCTTCTTTACTCATCTTATTATTTTGTCCTAGTATAACTATTTAGATAAATTGTTTCATTATGAGGGTGATTTGTTTAACTTTTAAGGGAAATTCAGTGCGATTAAAATATCAGTTGTGTAAATTAGGAGCTGAGCAAGTGGGACTGAGGAGATGTGTAGTGACCAGTACCAGAGAGATTCATACTCTAGCTTTGAGGGGTGTCAAGACTGATCCTTCTACTCCTTGGAGAATGTGATGCAAAGAAGCAAATATAGTTTCGGTGGCTATTAAAAAATTCTAGGATTCTATTTTTTTTAAGTTATGTAATTATTTTGAATTCTTTTTGTTACCATCTGGAGGATTATTGAATCAAAGTAGTCACACTGCTCTGTTAATCCAATGTATTTAAGCTGCATTTTTAATTAGAAGGTGGTAATTGAGTAATAGAAAAATATTAAAGTATAGATACTGTCAAATGTCCACTGTTTTAATTTATATTGCTACAGCTTCAGAATTGGAGAAAAACGTTAAAAGTTACTGAATGAAATGGCAATGTGCTGGCTATGTGTTCTTCATTAATGTATAATGAGAATCATAATTATTATGTTTATATTTACATTGTGCAATAGATTTTTAGCATGCACGTTTATAGAGTCCCTCTTACTTGAATGCATTTCAGATTCCTGTGAAGTGCTAAGTGGCTTAGATATATAGAAAGACAAGTAAAATGCCATAAAATGGACTCTTCTCTTGCTCATTAAGTAATAATATTTATTAACACCTCTGATGTCTGTCAAACAAATTCTTTTCCACTCTAAACATGATTTTAATCTGTATCTTAAATACTTTCTGATTAAGCGTGCAATTTCAGCAGGTACTTAAACATTGATAACAATGTTTAATGTGCTGAGGGTATATTCAATATTACTTTGAATCTGCTGATGAGAAGTGTTATAAATAGCAAAGAATTCCGTTTCTCCTATTATTCTTTCCAAGATTAATTTTACTTCAATCTATCCTCATTCCAAGTAAAATAATACTGTATGGTTTTGTGATTGTTAAAGCAATGAAAAGTTAAATGAAAATTTTTATTTCTTGACACATGTAGGCTGGCAATCAGCCAGACATGCTACCTTTTCTCATTCTCAGCCTTAAAACAATAGTTTTGTTGAGGCTACAAGTAAGCAGGAGTGATGCAGTTCTCTAGAAAAGGTTTTCTTTTTTTTTTTTCTTGATGTTTTAATAAAATGTCTCAATACAGCTGCTTAGTACAGTATAATTGGACCTACAGCTCCTACCAAATTTTTTTCCAGCTGTTTTTAATAGGTTTGTAAGAAGGCAGTTGATGGATTGATTATGACGCATAGTTTGACAGGATTCTGATTTTCCAGTTTTATGGAAACTGTTATGTAGCACTTACCTTTCTTTAAATTACTTCAGCTATTTCATGCCAGCCTAAGATTTCAAAATAGACACTTCAATTAGAAAGTAATAAAGTAAATTTCAGAATCAGAGCTACAAGACAAAACAGGAAACCACCTTCTAATCTCTTGCATGATTGTGTCTGCAGTATAAGCATCTAAGCATCCTTTCATCTTTATATTTGGAATAAATTAACTATTTTGTCTCATTTTTAGCCGTGCCCTTCAGGGGCCCGTGATTTTAGAGAGAAGCAATGTGCAGATTTTGACAATATGCCTTTCCGGGGAAAGTATTATAACTGGAAACCCTACACTGGAGGTAATGGTTAGCATTGCAAAAACATTATTATATGTGAACTCTTCAAAATTGTATAAATGTTGTACAGAGTGTAATGTTTGTAAATATGATGTTTTGATTAAAGTAGCATGAACTAAGTTTTTTAAGCTTGTACTTTTGTCAGCTGCTGAAAATGTTACTGAATTCTACTAGATTTTGTATTGTGTGTAAGGCAGTCAGCATCATTGTAGAAATTCCACATTAAAAATATTCAGACCATCTCTACTTGCAGTTCTTAGCTGAGAATTCAGATGGTCCACGGGTGATCTACAAATGCCTCTTATGCTACAGTGATGAATTTAGTATTACGTAATCTCACAATAAATTTGCCTTTCTTAAGTCAGAATATTAGGAAAATGAAAAAGAAGTAAATATATTTATGGGAGTCTCTAAAGACTACTTCAATAATTGTATTATTTACAATAATATAATTTAATAAATCTTTTTCCTGTTCTAAAGCTGGAGGGTGTAACTTGGGTTTTTAGTATTTTATTGACTTGAATGGTTTTACCAATGATTTTTAGCTTAAAAGCCTAAATGGTTTTACAAACAGGTTTTTAGATTAAAAGCTTGAGAAAGGTCATCATGATCATATGCTCTGAGCTGTAGTGTAATTTAGTAGGACAGAATTCCCAACTGAAATATTCTGATCTTGGTTTTGATATACTTCCAGCACTACATTCTGTTGCTATTGTTGCTTTTCAAATAGTGAAGTGGTATCCTTGTTGTTTTCAACTGTTCAATAACCATTAGGATTGTGTTAGCAAAATGAAATCATTATGGAGCCAGCCAACCTTGTCATTATCTTACTATGTGAAATAATCTTTTTTTGCAAAAAAAGAAGAGTCAAGTAGAGCAATCATTAAGGGGAAGTTAAATAAAATGTGTACCTTACATGTGTTAAGTATATTTTTATACTAAATCTTAGTTTTTCTGATAATTTTTTCCCTTTCATTTGTTTTGTTGTCCAGGTGGGGTTAAACCATGTGCATTAAACTGCTTGGCTGAAGGGTATAATTTTTACACTGAACGTGCTCCTGCAGTAATAGATGGGACTCAGTGCAATGCTGATTCACTGGATATCTGTATCAATGGAGAATGCAAGGTTACAAATGTTTTATAAAATACTTAGGGATTACTTTGTTGTTGTCTGCTGTTACCTGCATTTAGTTATGGTACCTGTATATTACATGAAAAGGGAGTGTTGGCAAGTCGTTAATGAAAGTGTAAGATTGAGACAAAAAGTTTGAAAAGGTATTGCATAAAATAGTCAAATAATTTGAATTTCAGTAACTTCTCACAGATGTTAATAGAATCTGCCTTTTTTTCTCCATTTTTCTTTCTTTTTGTTTTCTGTTGAAGAGTTGACGGAAATGGCAACAGGAGATGGACAGGTTTCTTGCACTGTTCCAAGGCCTGTTCCATAATTTCTGCTAGAACGCCACTCTGGCTGAAAAATGCTTAATGTGAACATACTAATTTGTTTAGATCTAACTAGCTTATCCTGTTGCACAATTCATGCTGTTGATGTAATTGAAACAGAAAGTCATAACTATTGTTCTGTAGTTCTAGGGAAAAGAATATAATGATGTAAGTATTTGCCATTTACTAAAAATCTGATTATCTTGTATTCTTCCTATAGATCTATTACAAGAATTTCAATAAAATTGGGGGTCTGTGCCGTATTTTTTAGTTATTAATGTTCCATTGCACCCTCAGTTTAGCAAAGTGTTTGGTTATGTACCTAGGTCTAAGCATTTGAACAGTACTGGTGACTCTAAAAATGATTTGATTTCACCAAAACCGCTTACATAACTAAAGCTTAACTTAATGCTGAAGTTCTTTGCTAAGTGGAGGGCTGAAGATGAATGTTTATGGAATGACGCAGTGACATCAAAAGCTTTTGCCATGTTTTAGTAAACTCATGAAAAGATCTCAAATTGAGAGTGAACTGAATAAAGTTGGGTGTCTATCATCTTGGTGAATCAGTAAGTTGAAATGTAAATAGTTAAAATAGTATTTTGTCAGTTATTTAAAGTATTTTAACTTTTCTTATGACCTCTGTATTACCTGTTTACAAGATGACAAGTAATAGTGCTAGACATGAAACAAAGACAGCCAGACAGTTACATAGCTACCTTCTTCTTTGCATAAATCCTGAAAAATATTGGGAAGCTGCAGACTTTATTCTGTTTACAACCTACTTGTTTCTTCCTACATTTATTCTTTTCCCCAAAGGTTCTGTCTTTAATTTCATTTATTTTAATTTATTTTCATTGAATGCAGCATGCAATTCAGCCTTTCACTATGTTTCATTCTGCATTTGTTTCTACCTGTGAAGTCATTTACACTTTATATAATCAGACTGAGAAGTTTTTCCTGCAGAATGTAGAAATACGATCTATGAAGGTGTAATGCCTTAAGAATACTGCTTATGCTTAATGTTTAAGGAACACGCAGCAAATATTTACCTTAAAAAAAGCAATATAGATGTCATGCAGCTGTTGTAATATTTAGTAATATCATTAATAATATATTGATAACTCTAATCATTATATTATTTGAAAAACATTGTGAAATACCTTCCTGAAAGTCACAGTAGAAATAAGTCAAGGTTCTTATTAATCAAGATGGGTAACAACCCAAACTGTGAATTATTCTCCTTTTTTATCTTCTTTCACTCTCAAGTGAAAACCCACTTAAAGTACTGGCTATCTCAATGGAGTAGATAAAAAGGAACTGAATATCTCAAACCTGAGAGAAAGAAACTTTAGAAATAATGGTTTATGATCATCATCCTGTTAAAATATTTGTTCTTATCTGTTCTCAGCATGTAGGTTGTGATAATATTTTAGGGTCTGATGCTAAGGAAGATAGATGCCGTGTTTGTGGAGGAGATGGGAGTACATGTGAAGCCATTGAAGGTTTTTTCAATGATTCATTGCCCAGAGGAGGTATGTATGTGTATGTCCATTCTTTTGCACCATGCATTTAGATGACTGTAGTAAATATCAGCACTGCCTTCACTCCCAATGTGGCATTGGTGCTGGTCAATCACTTTGACTCCATTTGCCTATTGTTTCCTTTTTTTGTGTATTAGTTTGATTTTATGTCAAATACAAGTATGTGTGTAATTAATGAATTCTTAGTGCTGTTGGTACAGGTTTTTTTCTGTTATTTAGTTATGGTGCTATATTAGGAGTTATGTTGTTATTATTTTGCTTTGTATGGTAGAATCTGATACTTAGTCATGCATGAAATTTTAGAGCAGCAAGAATCCAGAAAAGTCTCAGAAGTTCATCATATTAAGAATTCAGGAAGTATATATAGGCTATTATTTTAAAACTTAGCTCAAAAAATACTAATCTTGTAGTCTTAGTGCTACCAGATTTGGACCCCCTAATTCAGGAAAAGGAATGATGCACTGCAGTTTGTTCTGTCTGGTGAGGGACTGGTAAGATTATAGGGATCTGGAATGCCTGATTCTCTATGAGGAGAGGTTGAGGGAACTGGGCTTGCTCAACCTGGAGAATTCCATGGTTTATGGGGACCTGGTATCAGTCTTCCAATACCTATGAGGAGATTACTGAGAAAACTGAGCCAGGGTCTTTACACTGGTGGGTACATGGTGGGAGACAAGACAGTAGCTATAAATTGATAGAAGGAGGGTGCTGGCCAAATGGAACAAAAAACTATTTCCTCAGGAGGATAGTCTAGCAGTGAATCAGACTTCCCAGAAAGGTTGTGGAGTTTCCATCTTTGGAATTTTTCATGGTCCATGATAAAGCTCTGATTAACTTGGTCTGATGTATTAGCTAAATGGCTGACTGAAGTCCTCTACCACCTGAATTATCCATTATCACGTAAATGTTAATTACTTTAGATAGACTGTTGAAAAGTCTTTATTAGCACTTAAAGAAGGAGTTCCTGAATACATAAATTCTTGCTATCAGTTAAAAAAATTTGTATGACGTTTGAAGAATTTTCCTTTGTATCACATAAAACAAAATGTTCAAGTACATTTGAATCCCATATCTCATACTAATTTTTAGTTGTAAGTAATTCTTTAATGGTTAGTTTCATTACTTGATATTGATGAAAGTGAACAGCAGCAAATAAAATTTATCTTTGTCTTATAGGATATATGGAAGTGGTTCAAATTCCAAGAGGTTCTGTGCACATTGAAATAAGAGAAGTGGCATTGTCAAAAAACTACATTGGTAAGGGCATGCTTTATGTTACAGACTGTCATTAAGTCAGAGTGTATGTTGTTGTATGTTGATTTGAAGCTACATTTTCTACTTTGGGCAAATCATATACACAGTGAAGCAGCAGAGAGAATAGTTAGCTGTTAATACTGCTAACATGTGATCAGACAATTCAGTAGTTATTAGGATGTATTCTCTTGAATGGAGCTGTTGAAATAAATCATGCAATTCTTCCTTCTCCATTCAGTGCAAAATCACGTCAATTTCACTACAGTTAAAAGTGTTAGACTTGAACTGAAATGCATGAGGAAATAATGCTCAATATGAGGAAATAAAATGCTCAGTAACAAGGAAATAAAACTCAAATAATCTCTTGTCCTGCTGTGAAGTTGTGTCTTCCATCTGGAATGTCTCTTGGGGAATTAAATTGTTTTAAAACACAATTTTATTTCATCAGCAGCAATGGTTACTTGAATGCTAGCAGTCCTGTCTTTTTTCTTCTAAAGGTACTTTAATGTATCAATTATGCAGCCTTTCTGTGTTGTAGGGGCTGGGTACAATTCCTGGTTTGTAGGTAAGAAAATAAGGTGCATAAAAACTATGTGATTAATTGAGATCATTCAGGAAGCCTACTGTGAAGCATAGAATTAAACTCAGATTCCCAGATTCTTACTCATTGCTCTAGAGAGTGTTAAATATGCTTTCTGTTTTTTTACTACCGGTATTTAGATCTGACTTAGTCAAACGTCAAGAACAGTGCTTAAATGGCAGTTTCTGTACCTTGCTTTGCATATCAGTCAGTTGACAGTAGTACAAGAGCACCAATTTCTTAGTCAGAAACAGATTAGAGAGCTGATTAGTTGCACAGAAGAAATTAACACTAGCAAAAGCTATTACCTATTTAAGCTGAAAAGCAGCTGCTGAAACTACTTCTTTCATTCTTTAGTCCATGTTTTTGGTATATAACACTAACATGTTGGAAAGCATTGTGATGCCCGTGATTGTGTATTAGAAAGGCAATTATCTTCACCAGAACATTAATTCCTAAGTGGAATAGATTAGCAATTTTACTGTTGAATGCCTGCCTTTCTTTCTGCCTGTCCCTACCCTTCTGTAATTCAGCAGAGAGTCAACCTCCCTCCATTCTGCATAACACTACCAGCAACTGAGTGGGTGCTATTCTTTCAAATTAAATCAAACATAACTAAAAATTTAATTGCTATTAAATCAAACATATATTCTTTCAGCATCATGCTTTCCAAAGCCCCTCCCCAATGTCAAAATGTAACTGTATCCTGTACTGACTTTTCAAAAAGAGACATAGGAGGGAGTCATGCTATGTATCCTGTCATGATTGTTTGCTGCAAAGAACTCTTTATTGGACAGCTGAAAACCAGAGCAAACATGCTACTACAATGGATTGTTATTCCTCTATAAGACTGCAGCAAAGGAGAGTGATCTGGAAACATGTTTTGATTGCCATCATCTGAATAACGTGACTAAAACATTCAACTATTTTTGTTCATGTAGAAAATACGTACAAGGTCATTGGTATTTAATCTGGCCACGGATCTAAAAACATAAAGATGTACATAAACACTTATTTTACGTGCTTATCACAATTTAAAGGGATTCACAGATTTTCAGGTTCTCTCCTCACTACTCTGTTTCATGGCACAGAGCCCTGACCACAAAATGGGACCTTCCTTTCCTTTACAAATTTCTTATGTTTCCAACTTTCAAAAGTACCTTTATATCCTAGTGAAAAATCTTGTTAAGTTGCAAGGGCTATTTCATTATGTTATGGGATATTTTGTTTGGTGAGTGTGAACCTATACAAGTCTCTATTTTAGCCTACCCAGTTTCTGGGGAAAGGAAGACTTTGATTTGTCTGCTTCTTTAAAGGAACTGGACAAGTAGAATAGTAACTAAAATGAGTTCATTATGTTAAAATACTTACCCCAAGGGTATTATTTTATGGATGTTTCTTTAGTGACAGTGTCAACTTCACAGTCAACTTCTCTGACTTTCTGAAATTCCCTCTTTTTTTCTGGGACAGTTCTTTGTGTGGCTGCACCATGAATCAGACTAGCGAACTGATACTTCTGAAAATAATCATTAATACATATGTATGTTGTCTTATGTGCTGTGCTGCTGAATTTGTGATCCCAGTCTAAGAAATCAACTGGTCCATTTGAAAGTGTACTAAACATTCTCAGTTTTGTGTAGACAAGCTGCTCTAGTTGGCGATGCCCCTGCCTATTGTGGGGAATTGGACTAGGTAACCTTTAAAGGTCCATTCCCACCCAACCTATTCCATGATTCTAAAATACTGACAATATAAACCCTTCTTCCTCTGTGGTTGTGGCTGGCTCTTTTTTTTCAAACTAAGGCTTTCAGAGTAACTCACAGCAAACATCCCGTGTGTCCTTAAACTAGAATGTAGTTCTTTTGAAAGCCATTACCTAGAATTTGGGATGCAGTTATACAATTCAATTTGCTCAGTTATCACCTGTCTTCTGTCTCCTTGATCTGGCTGATCATTTCTTCACTGGTATTGCTCCTACTTATGTGACAAAATTGGTCAGAAGGTCATTTCTGTAGCTGCACAAATAGTAAAATATTTTAACTGACTTCTCCAACAGATAACCCAGCAGCAACAGAATTGTTTGTATTCAGAGCTGCAGAAAAAAAGTGTGTTTGGTAATGCTGTTATCTTCCTTTAAATGGCTTGATTCAGGGTGACACCTGGCTTTATAGTCCTCTTATGCTAATTTTCAGAAGGCTTCCTGCATTTCAATTTCGCATAAATGATTTGATTAGGACATTAACTTGTTCTTTCTGTCTCGTATGCTACTAGCATTGTGCCACTGTGTAACTATTGTCACGTAATTATTGGAGTGTGCTGTTCACAACTGTGGCCTTCACCTGGCATTTCAACTGGCATTAGGTAAATCTATTTACAGAATGAAAATGCATTTTTCTCTGGCAGTCAGGTAAAAAATTAATTGCTTTGATTCTGGATGTATATTAGTTTAAGCATATATAGCATACATACGTTAATTTTCAGGCCTTGTAGTGCTGATGGAAATCGTTGCATTTCTGTTGAAAATCATTACCACCAGTGGAACATTACTGCCTCTATCACTGTCACCTGCTCACATGAATACTCTCTGATCTGTTGTAGAGAATTTAAGCGTCACTCAGACATTGTCCCTAACTGTTTTAGGTAAACCAACTGTCCACACACATGCAGTTGAGAATAAAATGTCAGATAACTGAAGTTGTCTTACTCCTTTATATGATGATGTGATGTTTTTCCCTATCCAGTAAAGTTCTGTCACCCTAGGATATTGTCTTAACAAAAAATGACATGCTTTTTGATTATGAGTTTCCAGACATCATTTTTCCTTTGAGAATATTTTTTTATTTAAGGTAAATAAATAAATATGTTAAGATTGGTAGACTTCACCTTAAATCAAAAGTAAATATTTAAATAACAGAAATGAATCATAAAATACAATGGCAATTTCATATTTAGAAACCTAATGTAATGTGCTTGATAAAACATTGAATACAAATCCCTTAATAATATATACTTGCCCATCCTAATGATTGGTTAGTTATGAAATTTCTGTTTTATCTACAGTGCTTTCATGGTTCAAGATTAAACCAGTTTAAGTAGCTAATATTTGTGTTTGTAATAGAAATATCTTGTGTTCATGCTTAATAAGAAAAAATAGTAGTAGACAAAGACAACAAAACAGCAGCTGGCTGGTGCCATGTGTCAAATTCAGTGTTTCTTCTCTTTTTTTCATGTACACATAGTCTGCGATACATATTCCATGCCCCAACTTCTTAATGTAAGGATGAGGTTGATAATTAATTACACTTTTTGGACTTCATGTGTCTCATGTAAATCAGCATACATTGCACATAGGATCAGTTTTAAAGTTGAAGAAACATTGCAAATTGCATGATGCATTCTGGTTCACTTCATGCAGCATCTGCATGTTGAAACCTGCAAAATAATCTGCGCATTGAAGATGATTGCAGAGGCAAAATTTGATTTACATGAGGGATATTTTGACTAGGAATAAAGAAAAGGCTTTATATTGCTTGAAAAAATAGTGATGTAGAGCCAAAGCTCACATATTTTAACAGATTAGTAGATTAATTTACAGTGGCTTCTCCATTATAAATGCTGCTTCCAATTTTTAGGTGGCTTGTATTTTTTTTTAAGCTTTAAAATCTGAAGAGGATGACTACTATATTAATGGTGCCTGGACTATTGACTGGCCAAGAAAGTTTGATGTTGCTGGAACAGCTTTCCATTACAAGAGACCAACAGATGAACCAGAGTCTTTGGAAGCACTAGGCCCTACTTCAGAAAATCTCATTGTCATGGTAAAGTTATAATAAATCTATTTCTGAAATTTGAAATATGTAATTGTGTTCTGAGAAAAGACAATTCCATGAATTGAATCAAAACTGGTTACAAACAGTATATAGCTTGCCTAGGTGGGGCTTTGTGTGACTGTTTAAACACAGGTTTCCTACCTTTTGAAACTGACTGGCAAACATTTTGATGAAGCAAGCATAAAATCAGAAGAGCACCAGGAAATCTCATAGAAAATGAATCATATCGCTTAAAATGTAGTTCATAATAATGGTAGCCAAAATTGTAAATTGGCCACATATCATATCTCTGCATACTGCTGATTCTTGACAATTCCCTGACAATTCTGTTCATGTCAGTGGTTTTAAGCCTGGCCTGAGTGTGACATTTATATATACTCTTACCAAAGAATGAGTATAGTATGTGACCCACATACTCTTGCTGGGGTCACATCCCTGCAGGTGGCATAGACACCTGTGATTCCTTTGCAGGTGTGATTCCACCATGCTTATGCTATTGGCTTTGCATAACAGGAAAAAAATGGCCTCAGCAACAATGCTGGTATTACTATTACTACTATTACAGTAGTCACTAGAGTGCTAGCAAGGGCAGTGATAGGTGCAAAACTATGTTGTTTGTAATCCTCACAAGATTTCAGTTAGAACTGTTGCATGTTTCTACAGTAATGTTCTTTTCCAACTTGGACCTTCCATAATTAGTCAGCTCTCAAATTCATTTCCACAAAGACATTAATTTTATGAAAACTAGCTTTTCCAAACAATTTTGTCTGGCATAAGGAACTGTCAGAAATAATAAAGTTGTTTTAAGGGAGAAAAAGAAAGATCAAGCTCATCTTTGACAATATTTTTCTTTCTTATATGTTTTAAAAGTTACTAGAGATTCTTTTGGGGAATGTCTAAACAGAGCTAATGTGACTTCCTTTATTACTTCTTTCCCATTCAGCAGAACGTAATACATGCCTCAGATGTCACTGTGTTTGCCCTCTGCCTGCCTGTTTGAGTGATATAACCAATTGTTTTCAACTACAGATTCTGCTACAGGAACAGAATTTGGGGATAAAATATAAATTCAATGTTCCGATCTCTCGCACTGGCAGTGGAGACAATGAGGTTGGCTTTGCATGGAATCATCTGCCTTGGTCCGAATGTTCTGCCACTTGTGCTGGAGGTAAGACACCAAACAGTCAAGATACAGGATAAACTCATTTTCAAGATGCACTTTGCTATATAATTTTCTAGGTGACTAATTGAAAACATTTCTTTCAGGTATGCGTCAAACCTTAATGAACATGTATTTTAATCATAGTGGATTTTATTGTTTTCAAGTACATTTAATATGTTCAGAACTTTTTGTTAAAAATAGTGTATCTTGACACAGTATCTCTCTCTCTGCTGACTCTCTTGAAGCTGGTGTGCTTGCTTTTCACAGGAGCTTTGTTGATAAAGGACATCAGAAGTTTTAAGTAAGGAGATTGAAAGCCGGAAGGCAAATTAGGCAGCCGTAAATAAAGATTTGGGTCTTTGTGTGTTTGTAGGTGTCCTTCACACAATCCTAGCCCTCCTATCCTCCAGCTACCAAAATTGAGGATGCATACTAGCAGTACCTCAGTAGAAGATGTTAGCAATTGGATTTTACTTGCCAGCCCATAGCATGATCTGAGACTTGTTGCGTTTGGGCAGCAGCGGGGGATTTGTAGGTTGTCCCATGCGGTTCATCATGGGTGGCTTTTGCCCACAACTTACTATATTCCTGATCCTCCCTCTAGTGGCCACCAATGCAATTCTTTACCTCTGGCTGGGAGAGCAGGACAGTTGGCTTCCTTCGAAGCCAACACCATTGCTGCTGCATGGACTGGTGAGTAGAAGTGATGTGAGAACAGTATCTTTCTTCTCTCTGGAGACAGAATGAATCATCTCCCCAACATACCTCTGTTCCAGAAGATAGGGGAGAGTGCTTTTTGTGCATCTCAAGAATTTCAGTTTCGATAGCACTGTGGGCAGCCCATAGCCAGAGAAGAAGACATACTTTTTTAAAGGACCTTTGGACGAAGTACTTGTTACTTTCTTGATTTTTCTTCTGTCTATGGGAAGTATTCACATTTAGAACCATCATGACTCTCCTTTATGCAGGAGGATGCTGTGGCTGTTGCTAGTTGTCTGCAGCTTAAATACAACTTAGCCATACATAACACACAAGCAATAGCATAAATTCTTTTCAGTGCCACTAGAAAAAATATTGAAACAAAATAGAGGAGGATGCCAACTTTTTCCAGTAATTTTATTGTTCATCTGTTTGGATTCCTGGGTGACAGATTGCTTTTTAAACTACAGATTCAGTAACGTTAAATGTAGCAGGTCAAAAACATTTTAAAGGAGAAGCATAAAGAAGGGGGTGCCTAGCTCATAGCAAAAGAATGTTCCAATTATCAGAACCTTTAAGGTATTGTCAAATTTTATTTTTTGTGATGGTAATGATTAATGATCTTTCTGAAGTCATGGGAAAAATCCCATTGATTAAGGCAGAGACAAGATTTTAGCCATGGATCTTCTGTCATGAAGGTCATTGTTGTTTCACACATTTGATAAAAAAAAACAGTGAAACAAATAATTGGTTTTGAAGAAGTAGGCCCTTGTCTAGATTAAAAAATTTGTATGTAATTAATTAGGTTTCAAGGGAAGATTTATGAATCTCTAAATCTGGCATGTGTTTCTTAATTTAAGCTCAGAGGAGGAGGAGGAGAAGAGATTTTGTTTGGTAGCTTATGGTGGCCAAACCAGGCACTTTTCTCTCCTCTCTTTCAGCTTAATAAAAGGATCTACTTTGGTCACTTATTTTCACTGAGAACTGTATTAATGAAATAAATATTTCACTGTAACTATAATTCATGTTAAGAATATATCTGCTTTCTCCATGAGAGTACCTGCTATTCCCTTCAGTTTATGAAACACTTTTCACCATATGTCAAAAGAAGACAATTCTGAAGAGGAGCTGAGTCAGGAAAAAAATAACAGGGAAATAAAGGTTGAAGAGACAAAGATTTTAACTGGAAAATTTAGCTAATATAGATATGAAATATTGAGAAAACTTAGAAATGAAACCACTGCATGGCCTTACTTATTTCTGTAGTATTCATTATGAAGTCCATTATTGGAGTTCTCTTTGCCTGAACTCTGTCTTTAAAAGAGACATTTTGCTAGACCTCGAAGGATAACAAAATATTGAACAACTAAAGAATTTCTCACTGAAAGTAAAAAAAGGATAATAAACATGTGTGAAGAATATTGGCTTGGAATTTATTTTTTATTTATGAGGTAGAAGAAATACATAGTGTATTAGAGACAGACTGTAAACAAGTTAAAGGCATCAACATTTTCCAGCCTCTTACTGTATTACATGGATTGGTCAAGTTTGATCATGATTTGTCTTGATCCAGGAAATCTCCAGACAACGAAGGGCCAGATATACTATTATATCAAAATCTAGGGTTTATATAAAAGCTGTAGGCTAATCTGTCCATCTCTGAACTTGTCTGTATTTGAAGGCTATGTCTTCTTATCTAGAAGTATGTAAGACTTAAAAAGCTGCCTTAGAAGAGCACCAAAATTGCAAGTATTTAGAAGCCAGGGAATGTCAGAAATAAGAATGACCATGAAATATTTAGTTGTTTTCTGTAGTTTTGTCCGTTCTATTAAATAGGGAGCAGTTGACCAGGGACCATTTTCAGAGGCTGTATAACAGACTGCCTTCCTTCCACTTGATGCTGCTTTGGTCTAGGTCTCTCTAAATCAGGATAACTATCTACACTGCTTGTTTTGACCAAGTCTGTAACTCTTAAAAACATGGATATTACTTGATATAGTTAGCAAGGTGAACTTGATAGTTTTTGAGAGTAATCCACTGTATTCAGCTCTTCCTAGAGCTGTGGCTGTGCCTTATCTTGGAAAAGATAAGGCATACTAGAGCAGTCAGGAGTCAAGGAACAAGCTAAGAGCCAGCAGGAGAAACCCATACTCTTCGAGTGAATAGTAATACACTGTCACTTCCCCTGTATTTCTATATTATGTTCATCTCTGCTATGATAAGGAGTCATATCAGAACAGTAAAAACACTTTAACTTTTCCAACAAGACTTCTGTCCTAGGGCCTGTCTTGGCTTTGAAGAATAGGAAGAGCATAGTAGGTGAAATGGTAGGGAGGTTTCCTGTTTACAGCAAGGTCTACTGTTTGCAACAGCTCAGTGCAATGCCAGAGCTCTGAATTCCATTCCTGCTGCCTCTGTGTAGTTCTCAGGGTACTGAGCAACTCAAAGCATATATTACAGACTTGTTTGCTAATTATGAGTTCATTATTGTATGTATAGCTCTCTGGAATTTCTGACCTCTGAAGCATTCAAGGAATTTCATCTCATGTGAAAATTCATCCAGACACCTGAAATCAATGGGCTCTTCACAGTACATGTTATGCCTCCTGTCCCTCTATGCCTCAACAGAATGATCTAGGAGATAAGTTAGAGTTCATGAAAGAAACAGTTACATATTTAGATTTCCTCTAAAACACAGAAGGAAGTCTCATATGAGAAGCAGCCTTGGCCATAGTGACCATGAGATTGTAGAGTTCAGTATTGTATTAAGAAATAGCAGGACAACAAGAAAGATTACAACCCCAGACTTGAGGATAGCTAACTTTAACCCCATTAAGATGAATCTTCTTTTTGGAAGAATCCTATGGAAACAGGCTCTGCAAAGAAGAAGGAACCAAGAGAGTGGATTGATATTCAAGGACCACTTACTCCAGGCTCAGGAATGATGCATTGCAATGAGAAAAACTGGGCCAGGGGGGCAAGAGACCTCTGCGGATGAATGAGGATCTACTTTCATTACTCAAGTATAAGCAGGAAATACACAGGAGATGGAAGCAGGGTCAGACCACCTGGAGTGCATATAGAGAGATGGGCAGGTAAATGGAAATGCGACTAGAAAGGTCAATGCCTAGCTAGACTTAAATTTGGCCAAGGATGTCAAGCATAATGAAAAGGGCTTTTTCAGAAACATCAAGAACAAAGGGAAAAAAAAAAAGATGATGTGAACTCATTAGTAAGTGGAGAAAGGACCCTGGTAAGGAGAGGGCAGAGTTACTGAATGCCTTTGCATCAGTCTTCACTGACAAGACCAGGCCTCAGAGATCCCCTGACTGAGGACACCAGGGTAAATAAATGTTGGAAAGAAGATGTTCACTTTGTGAAGGACAATTTGGTCTGAAACAGCTACACGGACCATACATCCTCAAGTCCACGGGCCCTGACAGGATGCATCCACAAGTGCTAAGAGAGCTGGTGCATACCATAGTGAGGCTGCTCATAATCACCTTTGAAAGGTCATGAAGTGCCAAAAGGATGGATCCAGGCTTTTCTCAGTGGTGCCAATCAACAGAACAAGAGGGAATGGGCAGAAACTGATGCACAGGAAGTTCCACCTGAACATGAGGAAAAGCTTCTTTACAGGTGACTGTGCCCTGGGAACAGGTTGCCCAGAGGGGTTGTCGAGTCTCCTCACTGGAGTTGCTCAAGAACTGTCTGGACACAATCCTGTGCCATGTGCTCTGGGATGACCCTGCTGGAGTAGGGAGCTTGAATGAGGTGAACCACTGTAGTCCCTCCCAACCTGACCCATTCTGTGATTCTATGAGACATTCTAAACTACATATTTAATATACTGTCACTTATATTAAATGAAAAAAGCGCAAAATATTCCACAATGTCTCTGCCAGTGACCTTGGTGCTCACTGCAAAATGAACCAAGCAGAAATCAAATCTCCAGAGTCTGAGATCCATTTCAATATTTAATATTTTTTTTCTAAAAAGAGATTCTGCAGTTTCCCAGGTAATTAAAAAGGCTTGTCTGATGACAGACAGTTCTTTCATTTGTCTAGGTTCCTATGCTAATATGCAGGATGAGAATTTTTAATAGATTTTTAATATCAGTATTGTTCTTAGGCTTGGGAATTCAGACTTGCAGCTCTTTTTGTACACTAGAACCTGTACTTTCTCTTTTGCAAAAATTTCCTTTACAGTGCAAATTTATAGTATCTGAGCTAGTTCTTTCTTTTATATTATATAAAACTGGTCTGCATGTATTCTTCATATTAATTTTCTTATTTTCTGAAA
Organism: Malurus cyaneus samueli; assembly: GCA_009741485.1. Classification (NCBI taxonomy): domain Eukaryota; kingdom Metazoa; phylum Chordata; class Aves; order Passeriformes; family Maluridae; genus Malurus; species Malurus cyaneus. The sequence continues at coordinate 100,193 of VKON01000311.1, read as the reverse complement.
GTACACCAATAACTCTTCTATTCTGGGTCAAGAGTCTTCAGAGGAAAAGTTTGTTATTATCTTGTATAGGCCTCTTTAACTGGTGGCTAACTTGGACAAGACTAAATGAAGGTAATGCCAAAGAATACAAGAATACTGTAATGTACAGTGCAAAGCTGGGAAAGCAGAGAACACAAAGAAATCAGAAAAGATTGATGGCAACAACAGAAGATTTTCTCTAAGGATCTGATTATAAAAATTAATGAGAAACAGAAAATGAAAAATAAAATATGTAGAAATATGAAATGAAACCGTATAATAGTTCTAGAAAGTGAAAGGGATAAATCTATATAAAGCAGAATAACAGTTTATTTACTCTCATGCATGTCTTTCCTAATGTGTTATCTTGTAACTTTATAAAGCAAGTTTTTACTCTGTCCAGATCTGCAAATATTAATATTAATATTAATATCAATATTAACATTGATGTTAATATTAATATTATTGATATTAATATTGTGTTAATGTTAATATTACAGTGAAATTCTTGTGTATTTTTTAAAAAAACAGCAAAGGACAAAATTCTTAATTTTAAAAATTATTTATGCATTTAAAAATAATTCAGATAAGTGCATACTCCCTTTTCCTCTTTAATTTTTATGGCTTAATTAATTCTAATGGCAACAAATGACAGCATTATTATATGGAATTTGCAATAATCCTAAGCATTGGTTAGGATTTTATTCATTCTATTACAGTTCATCTCCAGATGAATCAAATGTCTTAGATATTAATGACATTTTTTTTTTTGTAAAATAGTCAGTATACTCTTACTATTACAAGTAAATTGCTGTTCAGTTTTCCTTGCTGCTTGTAACCCATGTAGGATGGTGCCTACTATGTTTTTCTTCCATGCGCTCAGATGAATTATAAAACTATCTTTGGGCAAATAAAATATAATTTTCCCCATCAAAGAAAATATAAGTTTGGCTCTGTAATGAACCTCTTGTGATCTGATGAGTGAGCTCAGAAAGTATGTCTGGGTTAACCAGCCTGCATGAGTTTTAGTGGTGCAAGATTGGCTACGTATTGGTACTGGCATCTTTATAATGAACTGTTGCAATCACAAGCCTTAATTTTTGGGATTGCTTTTAAAAATAGATGCAGTATTTACATGCCTGCAATTTTAATTTAAAAAAAAAATTGATTTAAAATTTGGCTGCAGAAAGTCATGCAGACTATTTGTGAATTGAAATCTGAAAAACATTCAGTTGTCTGGAGATTATCATCACTAAACCACTGGAGTTTTGTTTTCTATTAGGATTGCACTGAGTGGTCATGAGGATATTTTATGTCTTTTGTTATAAACTAAAAATCTGTAGATTTGAAAGCAGAATGTTTCTGTCTAACAGTTTGTAATTATTCTCCACAGAGTTTAAATTAACTTGTTTGTCTGTGCTTGTAGATACTTCCATAGAGGACCATATTCTGAGGAAGAGTAATTTAAATAATTTGTCAATACAGGGCATAACCAGGTTGTAGCTGTTGTCTGGATAAAAAAAAGCACTTCTGGCTTTTTACAATTTATTTTTCTTATCTTAAAAGTTAGTCCTGTTTTTTTTTTTTTTCTTTTTTGGATTTATTTAAGTAACATTTTAATTAGACATCAATATATAAAGATATATACTGTGTGAAAAGATGTGGAACTGTGGAACTTTTATAAGATGGATAAATATATCTCTGATATCCATTAAAGATTCTTCACTGTAAGTGAATAGGGTCAATGCTGTTTTATAGGTTGAGAGGCTACCTGAACAGATGCACCTGAACAGGAACACCTGGAAATTTGTTTTTAGCTGAGCCCAGTGATATTTTGCAATCATAGAACTTTAGAATGCATTCTTATTACAAAATTCCTCAAAAATTAATTTGCTGCCAAATTTTTAGCAAAAATCTAGAAGGAAATGTATCTGATGCCAGTAGGAAATTGAGTAACAAGATAAATTAATATCAGTGGTATCCAATATGTACGAATGTGAGAATGGTATGCATAAGTAAAATGCTTAATTCTAAAGCATGTATAAACTATTTTAAAGGAAATGTATTTGAGGAAAATATCATTCTGAAGGCCTCATTCAGCCTATTCAGCCAAGAGCATTAAAGCAGTTGGTGATCAAAAAGATAAATTATTAATCAGAACTGAACATGAATTGTGTATCAGCTAGCAGTGCAATATTACTAGTCTTGCTGTTTGTCTAGAGCCGTTAAATATTATTTCATATTGTGGTGAAACATGAGCAAAAAATTGCTAGAAATATTCCTACTCAGGTTGTTAGATCTGATTTGAATTATTGTCATCTGTCAGCAGTTTTTGCATAGATTATAGAATTCAAAGTGAATCTTGTCACAGCTCCTCAAATATTTAGATCTTTCACTTATTTGTCGACAGCCAAAGGAGGATAGTTTCCTCCTGTGAGGGGAGACTGAGAGAATTGGGTTTTTTCAGCCTGGAAAAAGAGATGGCTTAGTAGTGACCTAATTGCAGTCATCTGGTATCTACAGGGAGTCTACAAAAAGATGGAGAGGGCATTTTTTAGACCTGTAGTGACAGGAACAAGCGGGTGGCTCAACTGAAAAAGTAGGTTTAAGTTAGATATTACGAAAAAAAAAAATTTTTTGTGGTAAGATACTGGAAGAGGTAGCCCAGAGAAGTTGTGGATGCCCCAGTCCTGGAAGTGTTCAAGGGCAAATTGGATGGGTCTTTGAGCAGACTGGTCTAGTGGAAAGTCCTTGCCATGGCAGGAGTGTGAGCTCTATGTCTTTAAGGTCCTTAACCCAAATCTTCTATGATTTTCTTCATGTCTAAAATGAAGAGACGGCTTTAAGGTAAAGTTGGTAGCTATTTGAAGCCAGGAGGTTATAGTCCACATTTAATTGTATGCATTTCACATTTTGGAATAAGTTAAATAATGGCTTCTCTTTTGAAGAAAGGTACCGGGCTTTTTGCAGCTTCTATAATACAAATAATTATTTCAGTTTTATAACTATGCAGGTTCAATAAAAACTGCATGTGAATTGTAAATTCACAGTCCTTTTATACTAACAAACATCACACAGCATGTTTTTAGGAGAGAGGAGGAAGGCAGTGTGTTTTACTCTTCACAGCAATGCACTGTCATCATATCAGTCGTTCTTCACTACTTTTTCTAAAAAAAAAACCAAAACCCCACAGAAAATCTGCTTAATACACTACCTTATAATGTTGCCTTGGCAGTAATATGTCATGTTTTGGGAATAATGATCAATTCTAAGTTGGCCTGTTGATGGTTAACAATGAAAGAGGAGCTGAAAGTGCCAGACAAAATGGGTATTCATAGAGACAAATTGCATCTTTCATAATGAATTAATAGTTCTGTTATTTTGTTGAAGAAAATTTGTAGGATAATATATAAAAATGCAACACTGTTTCCCAGTATTGATGGTTTGTTTAAAACTAGAGCACATAAACAATAATTCTGCATTGAAGTGTGACCATGTTCTATTTAGTGATGTTTTCATTGGAAATTTAAGTGTTTTGCTAGGAGAGGATGACAGACAGAGAATGGAATTTGTGCAATATATAAATAAAAACAATCTGCTAGGAAATCTATAAATATATTCCCTTTGTGTCAGAAAACAACAGAATTTTAAATTCCTCTCTCAGTAGCCTAAAACTGAAGGAAAAAAAAAATTATTGTGGTTAGGGGACATTCAGTCAATTAAAATTCACAGTGCTGCAGCTTTCAGCCAAATAAAGTGGAATGGTAGAATTAATAATCAATAGGTAAAATATCCTTATACTCAAAAAGTAGAAGAGCAAGAATGATTAATTAATGGTGTTTCATTTCATCCCAAGGTGTCCAGAAACAAGAGGTGGTGTGTAAAAGGCTGGATGACAGCTCTGTTGTACAAAACAATTACTGTGACCCTGACAGTAAGCCTCCAGAAAACCAAAGAGCCTGCAACACTGAGCCTTGCCCGCCTGAGTAAGTCATTAATCACTTAAAATGGGCATCTGTTTTGCATAGATAGAAAGGTCTTCATAGTCTATAAAAAATCCTGTTAACCAAATGTATATAAAATTCTCATCTAGTCTTCATGTACTGTCTTATCAGAAAGGGCATTTGGGTTTCGGTTTTGGTTTCTTGTTCTTCTGAAATCAGCTGTGAAAAATGCACTGAGGAGGTCTGATTTGCCTGAGAACAAGGAGGATGTTTGAACAACACAAAACTCTATAAGCAAAAAGATGCAAAGTAGTAAAGTAGCAAAAAGGATTCTTGGGATCTGAGTGTCCTATGCAGTGAGTAATGCACAGAGTAGAACTGGGGACCCTTCTTAAGACAACAATGATAAAAAGAATGTTTAAGTGAGACTTAACTTTACCCTCGTTATTAATATTGCATCTGAAATATTGTCGTATTTTAAAGTATGTTATATTAAAATTTGGGTTTAAGTGTTCACATGAGAAGTGGCAAGTACAGAAATTGCTAAGCAGACCTAACCATTTCCTGATAATAGTTCTGTCAAACTTTTTCTCCAGTATATTCAGTAGTGTACAGTAATGCCGTATGCCTTTAAGACTGGGTGCTTAGATTCTGTTTAGATTTCTTTTTAAAGATAGCCATATGTTATATGTTGATAATTAAAAGCCCAGCAGCTCATTTGGTCAAAAATGAAGTTTGGCAAGGACGTATACTATAGCTTAATCTTGCTACAAAACCTGTACAGATACAGTTGTGATATTTTGCACCAGAAAGTATCAGCATGTGAAAAGCAGCCTCTTAAGCTTTGAGACAAATTAAATTTGTGGAATAGGTGGATGATACAACAGTTTATTGATTCCCAAGCTCTGGTTAGTTTGTCTTTGGTGATAATCCATAGCTGTATTCCATCTGAGCATGAAAATTATTAATACTGATTAAATGCAAATACTGCTCAATACTGTGTTCACTTGTAAATGTCTCTTAGAAACTGCTAAATTGTAGCATGAATGACACAGGGAGGAATAAGACAAGATTACTATGCATTGAAATCTAAACAGGTCATCATGAAGTCAATCTCTTCCTAGAGTACCACCTGCTTCCCTCGTGTTGTGCCTGGTTGCAGGATGGCAGGGTAGACCTGTTCCACTTTCTCCTGCTGTGTCATGTAGCACACTCATTTGACATGAAGCCAAGTGAAGCTATTGCACTGCTGTTACCTTTGAATGTGACTCACAGACAGGTCTGAATAGGTGAAAATCATCCCCACAGTCTATGTGTAAATTTATGTTTATCCTTATGGAAGGATATACATTTGTCCTCTGTTTGGATAACACTGTCTAGCACGGCTGGAAGTGAGCCAACCTAGACCTGAAAGCAGGACTTGATAAGAGGTCATGTTTGATCAGCTCCTTTTTAACAAACACATCCGAATCCCTTCCTTTGTGTGGCTTAGCTAATAACAAATTAGCATTTTAAAAAGTAGTTTTAGCAAAGTTATTCCAAACTAGTTAAATGATGTTGTTGTTTCATTGGGGTTTTTGTTTGGTTTTGTTTTGCTTGGTTTTGTTTTCTTTTCCCACTGGAACTACAAAACACAACTCACAAAGTGGGGAACTTCTGGATTCCCCATCCAGTACAACAGGGACATAGGATGAACATGGTGAAAGTGAAGACATCAATACTCAGCAAGTGGGTAGAGTGTACTAATTAGCATCTACTTCAACATGTCAGAGCAGCTCAGCCCAGTCAGTCTCCATTCTGGTGTTCCTCACAGAGGGAATACAAAGTGCCAAGCTAAGGACAGGTTCTCAGTTCCTGATTCTGTAAGTAGTCTAGTAGAAGGCTGTTTAAGTTACAGTTATCCAAGGAAGTTTGACCATTTTGGCAGAAAGCTTTATCACGCAGTAAGACTTAGTCTTGACATGGACTGGCCAAATATTTCCCTTTTGAATTCAGCTTTTCTTGTGGTGTATACTGGAAGCATTGAAAATTATACTCTTTCTAACTGAATGCCAGTTACACTGTACTTGATGTCTTTTAAAAGCAGAAGACTATGTTTGGAATACTTCACTTGTTATTTCAATAAGTAATAATAAACACCTCTTACACTTCAGATGTGAAGAAAATACTCTTATAGTTCTATGAATTATGATTAGTGCTGTCTTGTCATACAGTGTAAATATTAAATGTACCTGAGAGCAAAGTCACTTGAGCAAATCATAGTATTAGAAATTAACACTGCATCCAGTTGAAAGCTCTGAAGAGCTTCACATTGTCCCTATTGTGGTAAAAGTGTAAGGTTATTTGATGAGGAATCATGAATTAATTTTCTTTTACTGGAAAAGTAATGACAGAATATGGCATAATAATTTCCATCCCTGCATCCATCTAGTTTCGTATTAGGACATATTACTCATTATGTAACACAAAACAGGGTAGCAGCACATTTTTTTTTACAGCAGCTTGAGAAAATGGCAGATCTGGTGAGGCAACTCCAGGCATACCTCCAGGAACATCCGCAGTGACTGACATGCCTTGTGGTTTTGGCATGTTGGCAACATGTGATAGCATATAGACTTCACCTTCATCCTTTGCAAGGATGACTCAGGCAAGTCTCTAATTAACATATGAAATACTGAAGACCAAGTGTGCTCGTCAATGTGAAGAGATATTTCTATTTAATTGAGCTGCATAAACCATTTATAAGTATACATATGTAAGATTACAGCCAGATTAATTGCAGCTTTAATGTCTGCAGGAACACAAAGTAATCTAATATTATTTGCAATTCTTGACCTCTACTATGTATGTAGATATTCCCTCAGAAGTTCCCTCTAGCAGCTGTCATGCAGTACTTTAAATTTTTAAAGAATTTGTTGAGTTCATTTTTTATTCAATGAATTCGTATCTTAGTGTTTGCATCACTTTAATAAATGAGAATATTTTACATTCCAGTATTGCCTTTTAGTAAAAAATTTACAAATATTTCATAATCAAATGAGAATTAATTCTCAGAAAGCCTAATTTTGAGATCAAGTTATTTTAATGTAATGATACTAAAGATACTAAGCATCTTGGCTTTTGGCTTGTGGTACAGCTTACAGCAATGGTTTCCAAACATTTTCAGTTGCAAATCACTTTCACAGAAATTATTTCAGGCAAATCCAATACAAACCTACATAAATAGCTTCAGTTTTGTCAGGCTCAAACACTCTAATTATGATAGGATAGGATGGAAACTGCTGCTGTAGAAAAATACAGAGTGTATTATTATTGGAAGGTATGATTGCAGTGAGGCCTGAATTAAAATATTCAGTAAAAAGAGATGTGAGTTTCTACTTTTTTCGCCTGTGTATTGTTAAAAACTACGTAGGTTTAGTAATTTAAAATTTTTGCATTCTTGGTTTGTGTAATCATCAACTCTTTTTCTGAAATGCATTAACTGCCTCTTCTAACATTTTCTCTATCCAGATGGTTTATAGGAGATTGGTCAGAGTGCAGTAAGACCTGTGATGGAGGAATGCGTTCACGAACAGTTCTCTGCATCAGAAAGATTGGACCTTCTGAGGAGGAGACACTGGACACTACCAACTGCTTAACACACCGGCCTATTGAAAAAGAGCCCTGCAACAATCAGTCCTGCCCCCCTCAGTGGGTTGCTCTCGACTGGTCAGAGGTAAGGAAATTTTGCTGCGTTAGCTCATTGGTAATAGTGGAGGCAGGACTTCTGACCACTGAACATTAGTACATTTTCTGTCACTGCTTCCTAAGTAAAGGATTAAATAAGAAATTCAAAACCTCATAGGTTTACTATTGAAGCAGTTTTTCTTTTTTCTTCCCTTTTAATTTACCAGTCTTTTTCAAATAATTATGGCCTGTTTTTATTTATTATAGTAGAAAAATGGGAAAATGCAAAACAGAATGGTAAAGTGAACCAAAGAAAGGTAGAATAGCCATTTGACATAATTATTTTAAAGCAATAAGTAGTTTCCATTTCTGTTGTCTATTGAACAGGTAAACAGATCAATAGTGGAGATGATGGGTTTACAATATCAGAAGCAGGAACAAACTTTATTTTTTTTTTTCTGAAGTAACCATGGTGCTGTAATCACATTTCTTAGCAAAATGCTACAAGAGGCAGACCTGAAATTTGTTTTTTATTCATTAAATCTGTTGAATGTTTTGTTAAATATGGTGATATCTGTTATAGTGTAAGCCAGACTTACCCTATACGTTATGATTCAGGTGTTAAATTTGAAGAACATGAAAGGAAGGGTACATTTGAGCGGAACTGCATAGAATTTGAATCGAAATACACAAGAGTCTCTACTTTTTCATAAAAATATTACTGAAGATCAACTTCTGAATTGCAAGAAGTGTTCTTATGTTCTAATTTTATGCCAGTTTAAACCTATTTGCATTTGTTACATGAAACAGCTCTTCTTCCTTTTGAGCTGCTATTCATCAGAAATGAATTAATCTTGATCACATTCTCATTTCATGTTTCATTTTGAAGTTGTCTCTTTTTTTGTAACTGGTGGCTAGAGTTAAATGTATATATTTTCCCAGAGGAGGTTTCACTTGTGCCTCATTGTTTTGTTCCCTGCCTCTTATGAGAATGCCCATAACCTACAGTGTGTCACTATACCCTAAAGAAGCTTCTTCTTTCCCACAGGCATCACTTACAGGTTACCTGAAGTCATTTTACACTCCATTGTCATATCCAGGCTTTTATACAGCAGGATCATATAACAATTTTGAACAAAATCATTCTGATTTAAAGAGTCACACTCTGTTTTACTTCTGGTTGTGATGGTTAATCAGGGTTGTGAAAAAGTATCAGGCTTGTTTCTGGTATGAATTTTGTTTGCGTAGTTTGGCAGACTGTCTTGACTGATGACACCATTTTTATATAATGAGAAAAGTGTGGGGGGTTTTTTTTCTCTTTTTCATGATTCCCAGAAACATAATGTATAAAATCCCTATAGTAATGTAAATGTAAATGTTTTTATATGTGTGTTTATATGATTTTCTTACAGAAGCATGAAAATGAAAACAGAGGGGAACTTAAAAAATTAAATACTCCTACCATTGAAACCAATGGCAAGCCTTGCTAATTTTCTCTGGAATGCATGATGAAGTCTTCATACTTGAAACAATACATAATACAAATAAAACAATTATAGGCACTTGCTGATCATCAGTATCATTACGCATTTTTAAAATTTTCAGTGAATATTAAAAATAAATTATGTACCTTTTTGGTCAGAGAAACAAAAACATTTTGTAAACCTAAGGGTTAGATGAAGTCTTTAGGAGAATGTGAAAGTGGTTTTATCAAATTGAAATGAAAACTAAGGGTGTCTTTCTCCCTGAAATGTAGTCATTCTCAGATACGAGAATAAGGTTTTTCATGCTTTGCAATAGTTGAGCTCTGACAGAATTAACCTACCCATTGTAAATTACTCATTTTATATTTGTGTGGATAATAATAAAAATAGCAGAAAAAAGATTCTAAGGATTTCTTATGAAGAACCTTATCAGACAAACACATTTAATTTGCATTCATGGCTTCCACAGAAGAAGTCAGAAATTCCAAAGCATTTAATAGCGGAAGATAATTTTTCCTCATTTGGTTTATTTGGATAATTTATTTTCATTTGCTTTGGAAACATACCACTTTTTAAAGTTTTACTAATGCTTTTCATTTTTAGTGATTCCGTACATTTGTAGGCAGCCTATTTCCCTATTTCACTTACATTTCTGGAATGCAGGTGTGGTGCATCTTAGCAGAACTTTGCTAAAACTCCACGAAAGTGAGTACCAGAACATTGCTTTCTTCCGGTACCAGTAACTGAAAGAAGATCTTTCTCAGATGGCATCTTAGACATAGATTAAAAACTGTGTCTTCAAGCAGTACTGGAAGGAGGATGCTCCAAGTTTGGTCCTCAGAGTTTTGTTTGCTAATGTGCTCTCGAGATTAAAAATCACAGGCACATTGGATTTTGACATTTTTACAAAGTCATTTCAACCTTGTGAGTTTTCTGTTTGTTTTGACAGAGGGACAAGATTTTTAAGCACTCCGCTAGGAAGGAGCACATATTTCTACTCCCTAAAAGTCATGTATTTTACATGAAGTATGTGTGGGAGAAAATACACACAACACTCCTTGGAATCTGAACCCTAACTAATGAGTCATGATCATGACAACGAATACCTCACGTATTCATTGTCATTGGGTTTTGGTCGCTCTTCATCGTTAGTATTATTTGTATAGTTCTGCCAGAAATCTTTCTTCTCTTACTTCAGTCCTTAATCTGGTTTTCTAGTAGGCAGATGCTTTGTGTGCACAGGATTTGAAGTCCCTTCAATATGAGGATGTTTGAAACTGTTTACTCTGTATCAGAATGCTGAAGACTGAACTACTGTAGTTAAGGATGCTGTACCTTGGTAGAAAAGGGTAGAATAGGATGGAAAAGAAAAGGTTACGTTTTAAGGAAAGTGATTATATAGTCGTTTTATATTCTGGATTATAAACTTAAAATACTAGACCCATCTTTTTGCAGCCCAGTTAAAGATCCTAAATCTAAGTGGAGGTGAGATTTAGGATAAACCTGTTTGTGTTACATGGGCTACTTTAGGTGCCTCCCTCTGGAGATTTTCTTCTTGTTTGGAGGTACATGAAGATACAAAGTTTTACATATTCAGTAGGGCATATTGCATAATACTGTGGAACTGTTATGAAATTTCTATAAATTACTCAAAGATGCTTCAGGATAAGGCATTCAATAATTAAGTTTGCATCAACTCAAGTAATTTCTTTGAAAATTAATCTTAGGGTGATTTTTTTTAGTCATATAAAGAGTTGTTTTGGATGTGTGGAAAGCCTTTGGTATGTGACCTCTTGAATACTGCTCTAGTTCCACATAATCTTATTTCGCAGATTATGTTTTGTCTGTACGTATTACAGGCAGTTCCAGTCTTGAATAGGTTAACATAATCTGCATGCAAGGTTTATGCTCTCAGAAACTTATTCTGGTCCAAATGGCTGCAGATATGCTATGGGGATAAAGTTTAGCATGCCAATAGAAAATTGTAAAACCATGCTGGCAATATCTCCTTTTAAAGAGAGACTGATTTGGGAAAGGTCTTGACTTGTTGCTTCCTCATTCTGCAGTTGTGCATCTGTACATGACAGTTAATGGTCAGTAGCAAAAAGGAAAGAGAATGGCAGAGACATCAATATGAAGGAAGATGAGGAAAAGCGTGATCATCAGGCCTGCTTCTATTCATATTACTGTTTAATTGTCTGCTTGGTGTCAGGATACCACAGGAGTCATAAAAGGAGGGAAAACAAGAACTTTGAAATCAGAATCAAAATTTAAATAGGAAAGGAGGGGAAAGCATGCATTGTAGAGGGTACAATATTTCTATAGATCTGAATAATCTTTTGATGAAGTCAAGTAAAGCGTTTATCTTCCCTTTTGTGTACTGAGGAAAAATGTGCTCATTGTAAGTGAAGTGGGTAAAGACTGTACTAAGGTGATATTAAGAAAAAGAGAGTCTTACTTCTAATTATTGAAACACTCAAATTTGTTTCATAGTACTGTTATACATGGCAGATCTTTCTACTTTGCGGCAGTGTTTTTCTTAAACCTAACATAAATAGTAACACCATAGCCTGAATATAAACAGCAAAGGAAATCTAAAACATAGAAAAGCTTGTACATAATAAAACAATCCTCATTCAGCTTGTTCATGTTTCTAAACATTTAATACTACTACTACTACTACTACTACTACTACTACTACTATTTCTTCTTCTTCTTCTTCTTCTTCTTCTTCTTCTTCTTCTTCTTCTTCTTATTATTATTATTATTTCTATATTGTGTATAGTTGACTTGTAAGATCATAAATATCTGCTTTACAGATAACTGCTCTGACAGTTTTACTGGCTTTTCACTGAGATTTTAATATTTTATTCACATCAACATTTTTTCAGTGCACACCGAAGTGTGGCCCGGGATTCAAAAACCGAATTGTTCTGTGCAAAACAGTGATCTTTTGAAACCTTTCCAGCTGCACAATGCCAAGATGAAAACAAGCCACCAGTGCGCATCCGCTGCAGTTTAGGCCGATGTCCTCCTCCTCGCTGGGTTGCTGGAGACTGGGGACAGGTGAGATAGTTCATGCAAGTCTTTATTTCTGTTAGTATCCTACATTAGCACCTTGTAGAATAAAGTTTTGCTGTAGATGGATAATAGATGGGTCTCATGACTTAGGGAAACAGAAAAACTTCTCTTCCCTTTGTGTCAAATTGAAATGTGATTCTTTATGATGCATGTCAGAGAGCAATCTAGTTTCTACTGGATGAGTTTCTACATGCATTTTAAAAAAATAAATAACTCTTACCATATTTTTAAAGAGTATTTTGAGATATGACAGTGTTGCAGGATGTAATATTTTTAAAAAATACATTTAACTTCCTTGAGAAAAATGATGGAGATATAAAGCCAATTCTTATTGTGGTAGCATGTCTGTATGTAAACTATCTCTGAAAAAAACCACTTTAAGATCAATATAATTTTACATAAGATACATTGAATTGTGGCACAGGGAGTTAAATTGCCCAGGACAGGCTGAATAAGCTGCCATATGTATTTTCTAAATGTTTCAGTTGTTTTTCTCTTCTTTATGTTTTTGTATCTCAGTTGTGATCAATGGCGTGTTATTAGAATATGAAATGAATGATAATTTTCTGTTTGGTGAGCAATTTGCCTCTAATGAAAATGAAACACTTCGATTTAACTAAATCAAGTGGAAAACAATTGTGATATTACAGTCTATTGGCTTTTATGGTAGTTCTTCAGATCCACTTTTATGTTTAACTTACTGTACTAAAATTGTAATATATTAGTTACAGAAATTAAAAATTTGGAAACAGCAAAATAACTTTTTGAAAGATGTTAAATCTTCCTTAAACAAAATGTTCTAGCAGATTTAATTCTCGTTCACTTTATTTTTTCTTCTTTATTCTAAAGTGTCAGAATGATTCATGAATTAGTGTAAATTATATTCTTATATCTCTAATTAACTGTTCAGGGAGTTACATTGCATTGCATTTCATTTTCTTTCTTTGAAAGACAAGTCATATATTGTAAAAAAATTCTCAATATTTATGGGGGTTCTTTTCTTTATTAATCATACATCATCAGATACCTGACTTCCTTAAAATTTGTGGATCTGAATGTTTCTGATTGCTTCCTGTTGCCTTATTTTATATTTAAAAATAGGTCCAAGGTTTTAATTTTTTCTCTCTTTCTTCAGTGTTCTGCACAGTGTGGTCTTGGGCAACAGATGAGAACAGTACAGTGCTCTCATATACTGGACAAGCATCTAGTGAGTGTCCAGAAACTCTCAGGCCTCCATCAATGCAGCAGTGTGAAAGTAAATGTGACAGTACTCCCATTTCTAACACAGAGGGTAAGTTTGCTTCTTAATGTAATTATCTGAAAAGAGGAAAGTGGCATGGTCAGCATTATTTCATCAGTAAACGTCTATATGACATCATCCCTTGGACTCTGAATGACTTTCAAAATTATTTTCTGATTAATCATTGTAGTTCAGTGGTAAAGTCAATGAAAACCTAAATGTTTAAACCTGAACCTAAATGTTTAAAAAAATACCCTTACAAATATATAACTGAAGTATAGAGACAAAATACTATTGTTCATGTCACTAATTTTCCAATCTGTGTATTTGTTCAATGGAAATGTTCATAATAACGGAGGGAGCATGACACATTTTTCATCCACTGACCTTCTACCTGATTAATCAGTGTTAAAAACAGCAGTGTAGTAGCAAAATAGTAAATTACATGTTCATTGGAAGACTGGGACCATAGATTTCATGCTACATGGCTCTTGTAAGAACAAGTCTGTCCTTACACTTTGACTTCCTTCTCTTCTTCTAACTAATTTTTAATTTTTTTAAATTATAAAGGATGTTTGAAATAATTGTAGTATTTTTTTTTGCATTATACAGTCCAGTTTAATCACACTGTGAACTAACTTCATCACAACATGTTTGTGATAGAGGATTTCACAGTTTGTGACTGTGAAAATAAGCTTATTCACATTTATGGTGTGCTTTGGTTCTGAACTTGTAAATAGTCCAGGCCAACCTATTAGGAAATGCTGACTTCAAAGTAGATGTGGAGTGCTATCCAGTAAAAAATACATTTCCTCAATTATAAAATTAAATAATTGCTCATCAAATGAACTAAAGTTTATTTTCGTGCAGAAGGGGAAAAGAAATACAAAATTCTTCAAACATACACCCTCAAAAATCAAGAGATTACACCACAATAGTAGTTCTTCTAAAATAGCTATTCCTCAAATTTTTATATTCTTTAAATTTTGAGTACTTGACCACAATGTCATTAGCACTACTGCTTTTAACAAAACTAATCTCTGTGCAGCATATAATTGAGTATTTTTTACACAGACTCTCCTACTACATTGGAGTTTAATGTTTGTTATGTGGAATAAATGCTCTGATTTAAATTTCTTTTAAAGTCAGGTTTGTCCTGCAGTCTACCCTGATGTGGTGGTCATTCAATTCCTACTGTATATATCCATGTCCTTGCTGTAGATTCAAGATTGTTGCAAAAGTCTGGCAAAAAGATGTCTGGGATGAAACAGGAGCACACTAAAATCTTCTCAGAAATATACTGATGGTTCAATGTATGAGCACTCTAATTTATTGGAAATTTTAAGTAGAGGCCTCTCTCCCAATGCTGTAATTCAAGAACATCTTAATAACAGAATTTTCCTTGGTCATTTAATTTTCATTATTTCTGTTTAGTGCTCCCAAATAATCTTTACGTGATAATTATCAGTCTAGGAAAAAATTCTGCCCTTTAAAGCTCAAAGACTACATTATATTTATTTCCAAACACAGATGTTGACTTTAGTCCAAAGTAAGGAAGGTAATAGATATGTGGACATGATTCAGTCGCAGTCTCGTCTTAATTTCCAGATGGCAAGGTCATATTGTTGTTTATAATAATTACATTAGTAATTCTTCAGTATTATCAGGAAAATATGCTAATCTCTTATAGAAGAATGCAATCAGAGGTTTTCTGTGTGTGAACTCTGTACGCTGGGGTGGCCTGAACTTCTCTACAGTAGAACTGTGCAGGCTAACTGTGAACAGTAAGTTTGTTGGTAACTGTGTTTCTAGGGACCTACACCTTCGCTGGAAAAATTTTTGGATCCACAAATAGAAAATGCTGAAAATCACTTACACTGTATTCCAGATGGATGTCAGTTCTTTGGCCTGTACTCTGAGAGAGTGAGGTGCAAGCCAGCTCCTTACTGACAGCCATCCATGCTCATTAGCACAGTTAGGAAGAATCAGAGTGAAAAATTTATAGCACAATATCTTCTGAAGGATACAGTTCCCAATGCATTGCCACTTAGTGTCCTATTTTTGTCTATGTTCAGCACTAAAGCTATTTATCTCAAAATTCATTTAACCATTTAGAATGCTTAGATCCTTTTAGACAAATTTTGCTGCAATCTACAGAATACCAACCTGCTCTTTCCCAAAATTAGACAAAAATTCTGTCTTCAAAGTATTTTTCCAATACTTGTGCAAGTACTTTATATATATATATATTATAAGCATACTTAACATTTTTGAATTGCTTTAAATAGTAAAATGAGAGGCACAAACAGGATTTGCAGAATGATGTTGCATATTTGTCACATTTTCTGCTTGAAAAAATCCTCTTACACACAAAAGAGTGGCTCTCTTGTGTTAGGTGTCAGTCTTTAAAAGAAAGGCTTCTTTTTCACTGTCCTGGAGATGGTGTAAAGATTTCAAGAGTTGACTAATCTAAAGAACCACAACTGTTTTATTGAAAAGTGGTAAATTTGTGGAAGAAATGCTGGAGGCGTGATACTTGCTCTGTGATTCTCTCTGCTGCAGTGCGCCGGTATTCTGTGCCTCTGGTGTCCCTTCTGTTACACTGCAGCTGCAGTGGGATGTGATGTGACTGTCAGTATTTGGATTTCAAGGATGGACTCAGGTCTCCCAGAATGAGAGTTTGTCTGCTTGGGTGTGTGTTGTGTGTGTGTGTGTGTGTGTGTGTTTAGGTAGCAGAGAATACCAGCCCGCCATGGAGAGACTTCGTTTATGTGCACTCCTGTAGCACTGCCTTATGTTTTGGCTCCACTGTGCGGCAAAGCAGTTCAGCAGCAGTCACTGGTTTGCAGCATGTCAGCATTCCATCTGAGTAGAGTCTTTTCCTGCTTGAAACCCCAGCAAACCTGAAACACCTGTGCTTACAGCCTATGGAGCCTATTCAACAATTTCTAAGCAAATTATTTTTGCTAACAAGATAAAAACATGCAGGGTTGAGGAAGCTTGAACCATTCTGCGGTATGTCATCCGGTAGCTTTGAAATTTTTCTTTGGGAAAGTATGGGTTGCTTGCATAAAACAAGAGTCAGATTTTTGGGGATACAGAAGCACTAAAAGTTAGATTGTATCTTGTCATATTTTACATTGCCCCTTTAGCTCTAGGGTTTTTAAACTTTTCATTGGTGATTTATAATGTTGTAGATGTGGTTTTCACAGGCTGCCACTGGTAAGGGTAATACTACATTTACTGCTGAAAGTGAGCTACAGGCAGCATCTACCACACCATTTGAAAAATATTCAGAATTATTCTATTATTTTAAACACACATATGTCTGCTGAATCTAGACTGTTAAAGCCCATTAAAAAGTTTATTGGAAAACTGTTTTGTCTGTTTTTATGTCATTTCAATTTTTCTTATATTTTATGTGATACATCTTTGCAGTTTCTTTATCTGGATGCCCAGTGGCATTTTGTGATTTTATTGCTGTACAATAATGTCATCTGATCTAGCCACAAAGTTCAGGACGGGAGAGCTTTTACAAATGTCTTACTGCAACTTACTAACAGTAGTTACTAGAAACAAAAACGGCTCAGCTAAACCTTTTCCCTTCAACCACAGTCCTGTGAAGTTTTTATGTCTTTCCAAGATCAAGTGAACCTTTTTATTTTTCACTTCATTTGTAGTTCATCATCTGTCTCTCCTGTATTCCCAGTCTTCACAAACACGAGGACCTGAAATATTTCTGAGAAAGACTTGACCTCTTTTGTGAAGAGTTTTGAAAGTCAGTCAAGCACAGTGACCATGTGTGGTTGCTGGCCTGTTTCAACCAGCTACCCACAAAGTCTTTTCTCCTATCACTCAATGTATTTCCATTAAGAACTAAAAAATTAGAAAAGCAGTATATACAACTTTATGTAGGTGGAATAGAAGAATTGCAATGAAAATGCTATGTCTGTGTTAATGAAATTAAAGTTTAAAAATTTCCTAACCTTTCCTTTCTTAGCTAAAAGCATGCATATTGCCATTATCAGAAATACAGTTCAGTACATACTCGGAAGTTTAGCCTCATTAATTCTTTCCTTGGTTCAAATACTTAAAATTCTCATCTGCACTAGATTTGCTGGTACACTATGCTTGCAAGTGTTAATGTACTGTCTGTAGCTCCCTGTACCCAAGCAAGAATAAAGTGCTAGGGGACTATATGGAGAATGAAGATGAATAGGAGTAGCCAAATGATGTCCTGATTGTGTTTGTTTCACCATTGCCTTTTACTCTTTCTTACCTGTTTGGTCTGCCTGTTGTCGTTTTCATATTTGGTTTACGGATATGTCAGAGTCAAGGACTGTTGTTCTGTCTTGCGTTGGACATCTTGGACAGCCATCTTCTGTCCTCATTTCTAGTTATCAAGTCAATACAAAATACAGTAATGGTCAAAGTACTGATAGTTTGTTTATTAACGTTTGATTCACTTTATAACTGTTGTCACTTGAGAAAGATTATAGGAAGAATCCAGTATCAAATGGTTTCCAGCCTTAAAAGAGTAAAAAATTATTTGATACAGTTTTCTGATAAATTAATCTTATTTCATTCTTCCCATTTTTTTTAATTCAAACTTGCGGTTTTTACTTTTTCTACATATAGATCTGTTCCAACATGTGAAGCAAAGTTCCTTTACAAAGTCCCATTTTTAATATGTCTGGAAGGAGCTGTGCAAATGCTTTTAGCTAAATATCTGTCATCATAGTCACTGCAGTAAAGAGGAAATCTGCAGCAGCAACATCTGAGCTGTAGCACCTGAGTGTGCCACTGAATTCTCAGATGTAGCTCTTTCTCCAGCTGTATCAGGATAAGAACTGAGCAGGGACCAAACATTTCCATTCCCCATTCCCACCTTCTTCCTACAG
This sequence comes from Malurus cyaneus samueli, assembly GCA_009741485.1. Lineage (NCBI taxonomy): Eukaryota > Metazoa > Chordata > Aves > Passeriformes > Maluridae > Malurus > Malurus cyaneus. The sequence continues at coordinate 81,859 of VKON01000311.1, read as the reverse complement.
GTGCAAAAAATGAGCCAGAGGAGAACTACAGCACATTCCAGCAGTGGTCCTGTAATGTACCCAAAAAGTTACTTTACATGAAACCTGTGTGGGATGCAAGAGAAGGAAACCTTGCTCCACGAGGTTGAGCTCTGTTCTCCCTCCCTGGGAGAGCTACCTGCCAGGATGACAGGCCCGCTGAGGCAGTAAGCCCAGCATTTAGGGAAAACACAGCTATGAATAAAAGCTTCTACATGTCTGTTACAGGTATAAAAATGGCTTTCTCTCTAGCATAAAAAATATTATGGATGTGTGGAAACAAGCCTGGAGTATAATCCACCATTCACTTTGGTCACTGAACTCATCCTGTTGGTACCATATTCAATGATGATTACACAATGATAACATTTGTGTAATTTTCTGCATCTGTTAGCTGCAATGCACATTCTGTTTTAAGGATTCTTACAAATTCACAGGCATGGTATCAAATAATGTGAATCATGGTAATGATAACATCTCATGGATGCATAAAGTATCTCCTGTCTGAAAACCCTGTAAACATTTTATTGCTTTCTAAAATTGGAATATTGTATGCACAGCAAAATGGATCTATAGAGAAGCCTGTTAAATGTCAAATTTTCTTTGTACTTCAATTTATATATCTGATTTTTTTCTCTTTAATGTTCTTAATTAGAGTGCAAAGATGTGAACAAAGTGGCATATTGCCCACTGGTGCTGAAGTTCAAGTTCTGCAGTAGAGCATACTTCAGACAGATGTGCTGCAAGACCTGCCAAGGACACTGACCCACAGGAAGCACAAGAATGTGCCTTGTTATTATCATTGTGGAAGAGTGTCCATCGAAGAGAGCCACACAGCGGAATGAGATTGACGTCCTTGCAAATGCATTACCCTGTGGAAAACATAACCACTGGTCAGCCCCAGCTGACAGGATTTCAATATTATTTTAACTTCTGTGAAGTGGGATTTATTAATCCAAAGTGCTGGACACAGTATGAGGGGATCCCAAATTTGAAAGAATCACACAACACATATAGAATAGCTTACTGTGGAACATTTGTGTTCTTTTGACTAAATCAAATAGTCTGTTTACATCCTTGGACCATTAAAATAATGTTTATTATGGACTTAGCAATGACACTGAATCCATTTCTATTTAAAACTGTTAAAAATGTAGTTCTTATGAGTTGGTCTACTATGGAAGTAAAGAAGGATCAAAAAAATGTTAAGTCATAGCTTAAAAATGTTAACTATTTTATCTCTCAACACAACACCACAAGTTAAATTATAAAATGAGCTTGGAAATGTTATTTAAGGAGCAGAATTTTTTTAGAAAAGAAGTATTTTTCCTTCATTCCACCTAATTCCCTTTGGAGTAGTCCATATTTCCTGAACACTGCTGTGAGCCATATATAAAGATATACTAAATAGAACAACCATGAGGGACTTAGTTTTAAGAGGTGCAACAGTTATTGCAGTGGTGCATGAAATACAAGTGTGCTATGAAACAAAATGAAATCTGTGTTGCAGGTTTACAGCCATCTTACCATTTTACAAGTGAAACAGTTTTCCACTGAAAGGGAACATATTTCAGTATCATGGGGGAGGCAGATTCCAGCAGTGGTGGAGACTGCATTGCCAGCTCCTTTCTTACTGCCATGAAGGTTGCTTAGAACTTACAGTTTGACTCCAGCTCACCTTTGTTTACAACACCAGCCCCAAAGAAGGAACAACTTTGTGGGCTTCTAGATCTGGTTTACATGTTAGCTTTGAATCTCCAAAACTGAGGAATTTGAATGCAAAAGATAAGCCTACTTTGTAATAGCAACAATCCTTTGCAAATCTGGAAGTTAAAAATGGATTCCAGATGTTCCCTCCTTTGATACCATAGCAGAGGTATTGTTTATGAGAAAGAATATCTGAATGTTCTGTTCAGGAGACCGCATCTGAGTGGGCAAGGATTGCAACCAAAGAATAAATGAGTCATGGAGGTATCTAGGTTCTGTTTGAATGAGAAGTCAAAAGTGTGCTTGAGCCAAGAGGCCTGTTAGAGTATCAGAAGTAAGGCATATTGGAGAAGGTGTGGCTGTACTGAATTCTGGCCACCTTCATCTAAATAGCCAGGTACCTATTTAAAGCTGGATCATGTTTAAAGTAAGGGGCAGCTTTCAGCCTGAGACGGGGATAAAGTCATGCTTCTAGATTGTAAACTAGATGCCTTAACTATTTGCTGCCATGCGAATTCATGGAAGCAAATGTATTAAATACATTTAATAGTCACCAAATACTTTGCATTTTTAAAAGTGAAACCAAACTTCTTAGGCAAGTCACAATCAGGAATATAACACAAAAAGGTTAATTGTCATGCTCCTCTTCCCCCTCACTTTTCAGTAACAGACTCAATAAGGAGACGAGGAAAGTACGTACTTGCTTGTAATAATATATTGTACTTGAACATTTGCATTTTGCAACAGGTACTTCATGAATGTGCTTTTGTGTCCAACTATGACTCCTTTACTGTAATGCAGTTAAAATTATGTGAACAACTATGTATTACAAATTCTAACTCAAATAGCACTTTTTTAAAGAAAGGAATCTTTTCAATGAAAAATAATTTCAAAATACGAGATTGAAGTGTACCAATGTATTTTACCAATAACAAACCAAATATGTTGCACACTATTTACTAATGTGAATTAACATGGAACAATATGTACTGTTAAGAGGACTCATGCTATGAAATCCCCCCAGTATATTGACAATCTGTCTATGGGGTTTTGTGTAGCCTCATGTCTGTACTCGTGACCATCAAAGTTCTGTCATCTTCTACCTCTTGCCAGTATTTCCACTTCCATATGCTTGTGACCAGTGGAATTAATTTTCAGTTGGCTTGCATGTATTCACATATTCTTGTTATCTGTTGCTCTCATCACCGTGTAAACAACTCCTGTTAAAACTGACACCAGTAGATAAAAACATCCCAGTTTTTGGGAGTTGCACATAGAGATTAAGGGCAGTACGTAGCCTTTGTCTTTTGAGTGAATTGACTTCCTATATCCTTTTGACAAAACACCTTGGTGCTAGCAAGCCCTGGTTAGGTCAGAAGTATGATGAAAGGGTAAGGGGTTTTTACAGCATTCCCTAAGCAACTTGCCTCCTTTTATCAGCATCCAGTTTTCTCCAGGGCATGATTTTGTTTTCAGCTAATGTGTCATTTCAGCTAATGAGAAGAGGGTTTTCTCTGTGTTGAAGAGAAACCTTTTTTCTTTTACCTCACTTAGGACATTAAAATTGTATGGAGTGTTTCCAAAGACACATTTTGCTCTCTTACTGGTGCTAGAAGACCGGGTATTCTGATGTTTACTCTGCAACGTAACAGCACTGAGGTTGCAATTTAAAGAACTCCCTGGAGCAATGATGAATTGTATTGTTAAAGGGAACAAAACACAGAATGTATATGAATTTACAAACTAAGCAACATTTCAGACTGAGACTGAGATATGAAACCTAATTCAAAGAAAAATTACTGCTTTCAACAGCACAGTTCATTGCTGCTGCTACACTGTAGCCATCTATATAATCTAAGCTAAATAGTGTTATATTCCTAAATAGTGACAAAAGGAGTTTTTGTGCAGGTTATAAATATGACAGACCTAGAATCAAACAGTAAAATATGAGATGCAGAAACCAATCTGGTGCCAGTACTTCCACTGAGCAATACTATCAGCTGATAAAGGTCAAAACAGAAAAATCTAGAGATTAACTTTTCAAGGTGTATACATCCAAAATAGTCCATTTCGTTAGGAACTTTATAATGGAGTGAATGTCACATAGATATCCTTAATAATACAGACTGAAATTACCTTTGTATTATTGTGATTAGTTGCTTATTATTTTATACTCAGTATTAATGTGGTACACTGTTACTTTATTATTATTATTTTTGCTTTTGTAAATTATATTCTAATTTATTGTCATGTTTCTTAACACTTGTTCTACATGCATTCTCCTGCTTGTAATGAAAACAAAAATATTGTAACACTTGATGCAGTGAAATTCCACACCAGGCACAGATTTGTTTTTAACATAGATAATTTAGTAAAATAAAACTGCAGCTTTTAAGATTGATACCCATGGTACAGTTGTCTCTTCCCTGACTTACTATAATTCTGTATGCTTAATGTTTGCTCCATCCGATGCATCAAAATATATATAAGGTGTCTTCTTTCAAGTAACATCTATGTTATGCTAGAATCCTATTCTTTGCAGCAGAAATTTTGTCATATATATGCAAATAAGGAAATAACAAAAAGGAGAAGTCAAGAATATGGTCATATACATTATTAAATACTACTTTAGCCTAAACATAATATAGATGAAGAATGAAATTAATGGCAGCAAAAATATTCTGTACTTCTTGGAATTATTTCGTTAACAGCCAGTCAATAGTAATAATAAAATGTCCTTCTTGCATTGAGATTTAAGGTTTTATCTGAAGTTTATCTGAAGCCATGACATTTTTAAATATAAAGAAGTAATTTCAGTAGACTTGGTGCTTGGGTTACTGTTACCAAGACATGCTTTCTTTCTTACTGGTACAGTGGAAGAGCTTGTTATGGAAATGTCTGATCAAGTCCTATGACATGCTTCTTATTCCTGAGTTAAAATATAGTTTCTGGTTTAATGAACATAATCAGTATACTCATGAGTAAGATTTTGGAGAAAGTACAGAGAACCTTAAATATCTTGTTGAGGTATTTACTAATTTTGATTATTCTTTGTTATTCTATTCAAAAAAGGAAGACTCAAATTTTTTTTCTATCTGTGCTTGATCACAAAATTGTATTGCCCTTCAGATCAGAAGTTAGAGTACTCTTAGTAAATAACACAGTTTAATGACAGTTTTCTCTGTCACTGTGAAGCTGTTGACTTTCTCCCCATACATTCTCATCCCAAATTATAACCTGATAGGTTTCCCATTATTGTTCTATTATTGTTTTTCCCCGCTGGAGTGGTTGAGTTTTGTATTACAATGACAAACGGAGAACACTGAAACAGATGTATTTCTCTCTCCTTTTCTCTGCTACCTTTAACCTGACATAACCCATGATGTTTGTAGAATTCCTGACACACAAAATTCCCTCCAGTCTACTTAAATGCTTTTTTTTTTTTTTTTCCATGGAACTTCTTCTGGGCCAATCCTCTTATTGTAATTCCCTGTCACATTTTTTAGTTTATTTGCTGAGGAAATGAGCACCATTTTTACCTGAGATACAGACTTTTCCTCTCCCTGCTTCTCTTTCTATATCCCAAAACTGTTCATTCTTGAGTATACTCCCTGTTCTGTCTGAAGCTATACGATGTACAAGAAGTGCTTTTAAATGTTCTCTGTAGAATGCTGAACAAGCTTTGGCTATTTTCATAAGTTTTGTTTTTTTTAAAAAAATTATTTATTTCTATTTTTTATTGGTACTGGAATTAAGATCCAGAACTCTTCTGAATACTCTTCTGTGGGGTTTACTGCAATGTACTTTGTATGAGTCCTCTCAGCCTTATCTGTAGGCAGTCAGTCATCAATCTGAGGGTCTTGCAGGAGGCCATTAGTAAGCTGAGGCTGTCATTGTGAGAGAAGTGACGCCCTATCTGGCCATCTTCCCTTCACCACAGACAACATTTAGGTGGAAGGGATGGATGATTGCTGCTGTGTGGTCCCTGCAATCTTTGTCCTAGACAAAATGGTGTAAGAGCATCTGCATGCAGTAATCAGAATGGAATCCCGAACAGCTTTATAAGAGCTTAGTCAGCCACAGAGCAAGGATAATTACAGAACTAGTGAGCTGGTCATTTCCCAAGTGTATTTGGCCCAACTAAAGCAGAAGTTCATGTCCAGTTTAGGAAACTGTGCCTCTCAAAATGTGGTTTGGTGTACATCTAAGGATACTGCATCCCTTAAACTGTCATACCACCTAAGCATCACACGTCATTTATTTTCTTCTATTTCTGCACAGGACTGACATTTTCATTGAGCTGAACAGGCTACAGGACATAGTTTATATTCAGAGGTTATATAGCTGCCTGTCAGAAAATTACTGAAGTCTGTCTGGAAAGAATGAATGTATTTCTGTGTTAAGAGTGGGAAAAAGCAATTTCTACAAACAGAAAGGCCTTTTCAGAGAAGACCTAGCAAGATCAGTAAATAAATAATCTCACTTCTTTAGTAATCCTGTTTGGAATAACTTTATCAGATCACAGTTTGAGATAGAAAAAGAAGTGTTTTGGAAGGTAGAACTGAAGACTCAGCCAGTGAGTGCTCCAGGCTTCAGTTGCTATGACCACACAGAGAGATGAGATTTGGCCTGACTGATAAGGAGTAAGATGTGGATTTTGGAAACTGGATTTCTTCATCTGCATCAAGATCAGTATATTTGTTTGTTCTTCTCCCCAACCCCACCTTGACATCAAAGTCTACAAATGTGCACACTCTTGCAATGTTTATAACGTAACAAAATTATCACTCACATTGTTTGAAAAGACTGTCGTACAATATGATTTATCTTCTGCAATGAAGATCAGTCTTCTGTGCAGAATCTACGTCCCCTTAGAAGCAATACAGAGTAAAGCTTCTGAGTAACACTTCATCTGCAAATTGACTGTGAGGTAACAATTCTGGATGTGTGGGAATGTCTTCCAGTAATATCTCTATGAAAAGACACAGTTCTAGAGTTAACTGGAATTGCTGGAGACAAACTTCAGTTGAAAATGCATTTTAAGTTATTATTGTCATATTTGTTCAGAGGTCAACTGTCACATTTGTTCTGAGGTCAACTATGCTTTATAAAGCAAATAATTTTACAGAAGTGCAGTGCATTTAGTAGGGTCACTGCCTTCTGACATCTTTGAATGTTGACCAGAAGTAGGGGCAGGACCTTGAGTATGAATGACAATGCGTTGCTGAAAAGTTTACAGTCCTTTTCCAGAACACTCTCCTGCATTTCTCATACTCCACTTCTCAAGAGTCCACACATCGGGAAAGGACTTCTCCTCCATCATCTCCTCCCCCTGGCTGCTGCTTGTCCTCTTTCTCACTGCTTTCACACATCTGTGCATCTCATATTCGATGTACAGTACTGCTGTCTTTGATCAGATGCTTCAATGAGAATGTTATTGAGCGTTTTCACATCTGTAACTTAACAGAGTTATTTGTTAAAAATGCTCATTTTAGGCTGGTTTTGTGAATTATTTATTGAAGTCTTTATTGAAAATCTAAATGAGAATTTCAAGACAAAAATCTAGGATTTTTTTTTTCAAATAACAGCCCAAGAAAACACAATTTTTAAAATGTTTTTCTACTGCAGTTAATTAAAGGCCGCTTCAAGATATTTGTTCCTATTATGAAAAACACTGAGTTAGGAGAGAATACAAACAAGAGGAACTGAGCCTGTCTTTTGGTCTCAGATTCTTTTTCACAGACAGCCTTTGTATTGAAATGCACTATCAAAACAAGACTTTCTGCAGGAAAAAGGAATCTCAAACATCTCATTTGGCCTTTCTGGCTAAAAGTTTCCTTAGAAGTTTATTTACCTAAGGTAAGGTTACATTGTTGAAACTATCCTGTCAAATAGCAATAACTTTTGACTTCAGATGTATTATTCTTCAAAAGCATTTTGTCAAGGATAGGTTTGGTAACTGATTTCCTAGAGAGGAGGGAAGGTATGGTGCCTATAATTACATGTACAATTAACTGTATGATTCTCAGAGTCCTTGTAAAATAAAGTGCAGAACAGCCTATTTAATTAAAAGAGGAAAGGAAATTAATCTGCATTTTGTACTAGTTGCAAAAAGAAAATGCAAAGGAGTAATATTCCGTTTTATTTTCCGTGAAATTTAAGAAGCTGGCTCAGCACTCGTTGCTCACTGCACTGTAATATGTAAAGCTAAAAACAAATTACCCTTGAAATCATTTTCCATGGGGAATTGTTGGTTTTTCTTTTTTAAAATTCTCTCTCCATTAGATCATCTTAGGAGAGATATCTGAGGGCTCTAAGACAAGCACCTTCTGTAAACCTCCCCTGCGCTCCCCCCCCCAAGAATATGTGGATTGCCTATGCTGGTTTTCTCCCATTTCTGCCATTTGTGTGATGATCATGAATTTTAATGAGAGAAAAACCAAGAATGATGGGTTTGAGGCCCTGGTTTCATGGCTGTGAATGTGTCTCCTCACTCCCTTGCTCCATGCTGGAAAACTTTCATGTGTCTTCATTTCCCCAGTATGAGCAAAACGGATTTCTGGCACCACAGGCTTGCTGTCTTCTCATCTGCAGTGTGGGCAGATGCTCATGAAAGATTCGGTGGATTGATGTGGCTTCAGGTGGTCATATGTGCCTTGGACTAGCATGGCATAATATTGGTTCCTGTGGTAATGTGGCCTTTCTTCCACCTGGCTTTCATGCTGAGGAGACAGGGCTCCAGGACGTCTTTGAGATTTGGCCAGCAGCCATCTCTTGGCCTGTGAGAGCCACTGTCCGTCAGCCCTTTGCTGTGGCTCAGCTGTGGCTCATGGCTGCTCAGAGGTGCAGCCAGGATGGTGCTGGAATGCTGGAATATGCAA